>CM076260.1:1453532-1728532 GCA_038380795.1 Pyrocephalus nanus
GAAAGAGAGAAAAAGGGAGGGAAAGAGAGAAAAAGGGAGGAAAGGGGAGGAGAAGGGAGGGAAGGGAAGAAAAGGGGAAGAAAAGAGAGAAAGAAAAAAAAGGAGGAAAAGGGAAGAAGAGGGGAGGAGAAGGGAAGAAAAGGGGAGGATAAGACAGAGAAAGAGAAAAAAAGGCAGAAAATGGAAGGAAAGGAGAGGAAAAGGGAGAGAAGGGAAGGAGAAGGGAGCAAAGAGAGGAAAAGAGAGGGAAAGAGTAAAAAAAAAAAAAGAGGAAAAGGGAGGGAAGGGAAGAAAAGTGGAGGATAAGAGAGGGAAACAGAGGAAAAAGGAGGCAAAGGGAGGAAAAAGGGAGGCAAAGGGAGGGTGTGGAGAGCAGAAGGGATGCCATGGGGGGTCTCACCATGTCGATGGTGTGGGCGGTGGTGACGATGCCGACTGCGGCCGCGGCCCACGCGTTGCGCGCCCAGCGCGTGCGGTCGATCCACGTGGAGAAGGACACCAGCCTTTTGGGGAACACCTGAGGGGAGGGCAGGGCTTGGGGGACGCCTTCTTTCCCTCCCCTTTTCCTCCCTTTCCCTCTTTTCCTTCCCTTCTCCTCTCTTTCCCTCCCTTTCCCTCTCTTTTCCTTTCTTCTCTTTTCCTTTCCCTCTTTTCCTTCCCTTCTCCTCCCTTCTCCTCTCTTTTCCTCTCTTTCCCTCTCTTCTCTTTCCCTCTCTTTTCCTCCCCTCTCTTCCCCTTCCCTTCTCTCCCTTTCCTCCCTTCTCCTTTTCTTCCCAAACCTTCCCTTTTCCTTCCCTCCCTTTTCCTCCCTTTTCCTCTCCCCTCCCCTTTCCCCTTTCCCCTTTCCCCTTTCCCCTTTCCCCTTTCCCCTTTCCCCTTCCCTTCCCTTCCCTTCCCTTCCCTTCCCTTCCCTTCCCAAACCTTCCCTTCCCTTCCCTTCCCTTCCCTTCCCAAACCTTCCCAAACCTTCCCAAACCTTCCCTTCCCAAACCTTCCCTTCCCTTCCCTTCCCAAACCTTCCCTTCCCAAACCTTCCCTTCCCAAACCTTCCCTTCCCTTCCCTTCCCAAACCTTCCCTTCCCAAACCTTCCCTTCCCAAACCTTCCCTTCCCAAACCTTCCCAAACCTTCCCAAACCTTCCCTTCCCAAACCTTCCCTTCCCTTCCCTTCCCAAACCTTCCCTTCCCAAACCTTCCCTTCCCAAACCTTCCCTTCCCTTCCCAAACCTTCCCTTCCCAAACCTTCCCTTCCCTTCCCTTCCCAAACCTTCCCTTCCCTTCCCTTCCCTTCCCTTCCCTTCCCTTCCCTTCCCTTCCCTTCCCTTCCCTTCCCAAACCTTCCCAAACCTTCCCAAACCTTCCCAAACCTTCCCTTCCCTTCCCAAACCTTCCCTTCCCTTCCCTTCCCAAACCTTCCCTTCCCAAACCTTCCCAAACCTTCCCTTCCCTTCCCTTCCCAAACCTTCCCTTCCCAAACCTTCCCAAACCTTCCCTTCCCAAACCTTCCCTTCCCAAACCTTCCCTTCCCTTCCCTTCCCAAACCTTCCCTTCCCAAACCTTCCCAAACCTTCCCTTCCCAAACCTTCCCTTCCCAAACCTTCCCTTCCCTTCCCAAACCTTCCCTTCCCTTCCCAAACCTTCCCTTCCCTTCCCTTCCCTTCCCTTCCCTTCCCTTCCCTTCCCTTCCCTTCCCTTCCCTTCCCTTCCCTTCCCTTCCCAAACCTTCCCAAACCTTCCCAAACCTTCCCAAACCTTCCCAAACCTTCCCTTCCCTTCCCAAACCTTCCCTTCCCTTCCCTTCCCTTCCCAAACCTTCCCAAACCTTCCCTTCCCTTCCCTTCCCAAACCTTCCCTTCCCAAACCTTCCCTTCCCTTCCCTTCCCAAACCTTCCCAAACCTTCCCAAACCTTCCCAAACCTTCCCTTCCCTTCCCTCCCCTCCCCTCCCCTCCCCTCCCCTCCCCTCCCAAATCCTCCCAAACCTTCCCAAACCCCCCAAACCCTCCCCAATCCCCTCTCACCCTCGGGAACAGTGCTGCCAGGGAGCAGAGTGTCAGCAGGAGCAGCAGCGCCTCCCCCACGGCGAAGGTCACGTAGTTGGCCACCAACCTGCGCAGCCCCCCCAAACCCAAAGCGCCACAAAACACCAACGAACCCCCAGAAAAAACCCCACATCGGACCAGCCCCCACCCCAATCCCCTCCCCCCTCCCCACGGGGGTCCCCGCCCCGTGGGTGGCTCACCAGGGGTCTCGCAGGGCGTGGAGGAGGGCGGTGAAGAGCAGGACGAGGCAGGAGCAGCCCAGGCCGGCCCCGCTCTGCTTCTCCCGCTCCAGAGCGTAGCGGGACTCCAGCAACGTGTCCCGGAACCGCAGCGACAGCGGGAACGTGCTGCCACCCTTCAGCCTGGGGGGGACATTGTGGGGTCAGAACAGTGACACTGGGGTCAGAACAGTGACAGCGGGAACGTGCTGCCACCCTTCAGCCTGGGGGGACATTGTGGGGTCAGAACAGTGACACTGGGGTCAGAACAGCGACAGCGGGACTCCAGCAACGTGTCCCGGAACCGCAGCAACAGCGGGAACGTGCTGCCACCCTTTAACCTGGGGGGACATCATCAGAACAGTGACACTGGGGTCAGAACAGTGACACTGGGGTCAGAACAGTGACAGCGGGACTCCAGCAACGTGTCCCGGAACCGCAGCGACAGCGGGAACGTGCTGCCACCCTTCAGCCTGGGGGGACATCATCAGAACAGTGACACTGGGGTCAGAACAGTGACAGCGGGAACGTGCTGCCACCCTTTAACCTGGGGGGACATTGTGGGGTCAGAACAGTGACACTGGGGTCAGAACAGCGACAGCGGGAACGTGCTGCCACCCTTCAGCCTGGGGGGACATTGTGGGGTCAGAACAGTGACACTGGGGTCAGAACAGCGACAGCGGGAACGTGCTGCCACCCTTCAGCCTGGGGGGACATTGTGGGGTCAGAACAGTGACACTGGGGTCAGAACAGTGACAGCGGGAACGTGCTGCCACCCTTTAACCTGGGGGACATTGTGGGGTCAGAACAGTGACAGCGGGAACGTGCTGCCACCCTTTAACCTGGGGGACATTGTGGGGTCAGAACAGTGACATTGGGGTCAGAACAGTGACATTGGGAACGTGCTGCCACCCTTTAACCTTGGGGGACATTGTGGGGTCAGAACAGTGACACTGGGGTCAGAACAGCGACAGCGGGAACGTGCTGCCACCCTTTAACCTTGGGGGACATTGTGGGGTCAGAACAGTGACATTGGGAACGTGCTGCCACCCTTCAGCCTGGGGGGACATTGTGGGGTCAGAACAGTGACACTGGGGTCAGAACAGTGACATTGGGAACGTGCTGCCACCCTTTAACCTGGGGGGACATTGTGGGGTCAGAACAGCGACAGCGGGAACGTGCTGCCACCCTTCAGCCTGGGGGGACATTGTGGGGTCAGAACAGCGACAGCGGGAACGTGCTGCCACCCTTCAGCCTGGGGGGTCAGAACCACAGTGACACTGGGGTCAGAGAGGGGACAGCGGGACTCCAGCAACGTGTCCCGGAACCGCAGCGACAGCGGGAACGTGCTGCCACCCTTTAACCTGGGGGGACATCATCAGAACAGTGACACTGGGGTCAGAACAGCGACAGCGGGAACGTGCTGCCACCCTTTAACCTGGGGGATCAGAACAGTGACATTGGGGTCAGAACAGTGACATTGGGAACGTGCTGCCACCCTTCAACCTGGGGGGACATTGTGGGGTCAGAACAGTGACATTGGGGTCAGAACAGTGACACTGGGGTCAGAACAGTGACACTGGGGTCAGAACAGTGACATTGGGAACGTGCTGCCACCCTTTAACCTGCAGGGACATCATCAGTACAGTGACATTGGGGACAGAACAGTGACATTGGGAACGTGCTGCCACCCTTTAACCTGTGGGGTCAGAACAGTGACATTGGGAACGTGCTGCCACCCTTTAACCTGCAGGGACATCATCAGTACAGTGACAGCGGGAACGTGCTGCCACCCTTTAACCTGGGGGGTCAGAACAGTGACATTGGGGTCAGAACAGTGACATTGGGGTCAGAACAGTGACATTGGGAACGTGCTGCGACCCTTTAACCTGGGGGACATTGTGGGGTCAGAACAGTGACATTGGGGACAGAGAGGGGACAGCGGGAACGTGCTGCCACCCTTTAACCTGGGGGGTCAGAACAGTGACATTGGGGTCAGAACAGTGACATTGGGGACAGAGAGGGGACAGCGGGAACGTGCTGCCACCCTTTAACCTGGGGGGTCAGAACAGTGACATTGGGGTCAGAACAGTGACATTGGGGACAGAGAGGGGACAGCGGGAACGTGCTGCAACCCTTTAACCTGGGGGGTCAGAACAGTGACATTGGGGTCAGAACAGCGACAGCGGGAATGTGCTGCGACCCTTTAACCTGCAGGGACATTGTGGGGTCAGAACAGTGACAGTGGGAACGTGCTGTGACCCTTCAACCTGTGGGGTGTTCCAGGGCAGTGTCCCCACTGTCCCTGTGGGGTGTGGGGTGTTCTAGGGCAGTGTCCCCGCTGTCCCTGTGGGGTGTGGGGTGTTCTAGGGCAGTGTCCCCACTGTCCCTGTGGGGTGTTCCAGGGCAGTGTCCCCACTGTCCCTGTCCCTGTGGGGTGTGGGGTGTTCCAGGGCAGTGTCCCCACTGTCCCTGTGGGGTGTGAGGTGTTCCAGGGCAGTGTCCCCACTGTCCCTGTCCCTGTGGGGTGTGGGGTGTTCCAGGGCAGTGTCCCCACTGTCCCTGTGGGGTGTGGGGTGTTCCAGGGCAGTGTCCCCACTGTCCCTGTGGGGTGTTCCAGGGCAGTGTCCCCAATGTCCCTGTGGGGTGTGGGGTGTTCCAGGGCAGTGTCCCCACTGTCCCTGTGGGGTGTGGGGTGTTCCAGGGCAGTGTCCCCACTGTCCCTGTGGGGTGTGGGGTGTTCCAGGGCAGTGTCCCCGCTGTCCCTGTGGGGTGTTCCAGGGCAGTGTCCCCACTGTCCCTGTGGGGTGTTCCAGGGCAGTGTCCCCACTGTCCCTGTGGGGTGTTCCAGGGCAGTGTCCCCACTGTCCCTGTCCCTGTGGGGTGTGGGGTGTTCCAGGGCAGTGTCCCCACTGTCCCTGTCCCTGTGGGGTGTGGGGTGTTCCAGGGCAGTGTCCCCACTGTCCCTGTCCCTGTGGGGTGTGGGGTGTTCCAGGGCAGTGTCCCCGCTGTCCCTGTGGGGTCAGTGTTTCCAGGAGCTCTGCTGAACCCTTTTCCCAATCATTTTCTCAATTCCCATTCCCGGTGGCGCTGTAGGTGGGATTTGTCACCCCGACACCTCCTCCTGCTCCCCCCCACCCCTTCCCCCTTTCTGGCCTCCCCACTCCCATTCCCGTATCCCGATTTCCTGTCCCCACTCACATCTGGAAGGACTCCCAGTTTCCCCACTCCCATATCCCAGTTTCCCCATTCCCATATCCCAGTTTCCCCATTCCCATATCCCAGTTTCCCCACTCCCATATCCCAGTTTCCCCATTCCCATATCCCAGTTTCCCCATTCCCATATCCCAGTTTCCCCATTCCCATATCCCAGTTTCCCCATTTCCATATCCCAGTTTCCCCATTCCCATATCCCGGTTTCCCCATTCCCATATCCCAGTTTCCCCACTCCCATATCCCAGTTTCCCCATTCCCATATCCCAGTTTCCCCACTCCCATATCCCAGTTTCCCCGTTCCCATATCCCATTTCCCGTGCCCACTCACGCCTGGAAGGACTCCCAGTTTCCCCACTCCCGTATCCCAGTTTCCCCACTCCCGTATCCCGGTTTCCCCACTCCCATATCCCGGTTTCCCCATTCCCATATCCCATTTTTCCCGGTCCCCACTCACGCCTGGAATGACTCCTGGTTTCCCCACTCCTGTATCCCGGTTTCCCCACTCCCATATCCCAATTTCCCGTCCCCACTCACGCCTGGAAGGATTCCCGGTTTCCCCACTCCCATATCCCAGTTTCCCCACTCCTATATCCTGGTTTCCCTGTTCCCATATCCCTTTTTTCCCATCCCCACTCATACCTGGAAGGATTCCTGGTTCCCCCACTCCCATATCCCAGTTTCCCCGTTCCCATATCCCATTTCCCATCCCCACTCACGCCTGGAATGACTCCCAGTTTCCCCACTCCCGTATCCCGGTTTCCCCACTCCCATATCCCAGTTTCCCCACTCCCATATCCCAGTTTCCCCATTCCCATATCCCAGTTTCCCCATTCCCATATCCCTGTTCCCCCGTTCCCATATCCCATTTCCCATCCCCACTCAAGCCTGGAAGGATTCCCGGTTTCCCCATTCCCATATCCCAGTTTCCCCGTTCCCATATCCCATTTCCCATTCCCATATCCCGTTTTTCCCGTCCCCACTCATGCCTGGAAAGATTCCCAGTTTCCCCATTCCCATATCCCAGTTTTCCCGTTCCCATATCCCATTTCCCATTCCCATATCCCGTTTTTCCCGTCCCCACTCACGCCTGGAAGGACTCCTGGTTTTCCCGTTCCCATATCCCATTTCCCATCCCCATATCCCGTTTTTCCCGTCCCCACTCACGCCTGGAAGGACTCCTGGTTTTCCCGTTCCCATATCCCATTTCCCATCCCCATATCCCGTTTTTCCCGTCCCCACTCACGCCTGGAAGGACTCCTGGTTTTCCCGTTCCCATATCCCATTTCCCATCCCCATATCCCGTTTTTCCCGTCCCCACTCACGCCTGGAAGGACTCCTGGTTTTCCCGTTCCCATATCCCATTTCCCATCCCCATATCCCGTTTTTCCCGTCCCCACTCACGCCTGGAAGGACTCCTGGTTTTCCCGTTCCCATATCCCATTTCCCATTCCCATATCCCGTTTTTCCCGTCCCCACTCACGCCTGGAAGGACTCCTGGTTTTCCCGTTCCCATATCCCATTTCCCATTCCCATATCCCGTTTTTCCCGTCCCCACTCACGCCTGGAAGGACTCCTGGTTTTCCCGTTCCCATATCCCATTTCCCATCCCCATATCCCGTTTTTCCCGTCCCCACTCACGCCTGGAAGGACTCCTGGTTTTCCCGTTCCCATATCCCATTTCCCATTCCCATATCCCGTTTTTCCCGTCCCCACTCACGCCTGGAAGGACTCCTGGTTTTCCCGTTCCCATATCCCATTTCCCATCCCCATATCCCGTTTTTCCCGTCCCCACTCACGCCTGGAAGGACTCCTGGTTTTCCCGTTCCCATATCCCATTTCCCATTCCCATATCCCGTTTTTCCCGTCCCCACTCACGCCTGGAAGGACTCCCTCTCGAGCAGGGCCTGGTTGAGCAGCCTGTGCAGCTCCTGCTCGTTCTGTGCCGCGTCCATCACGCGCTCCGCCAGGTCCCGCAGCCGCAGCCGCCGCCGCGGGTTGGGGAACGACGGGTTCTCCGCCTGCCACGGGCACGGACACGCGTGTCACCAGGGCACCAGGGCACGGACACGCGTGTCACCAGGGCACCAGGGCACGGACACGTGTGTCACCGGGGCACCAGGGCATGGACACGCGTGTCACCGGGGCACCAGGGCACGGACACGCGTGTCACTGTGTCACCAGGGCATGGACATGTGTGTTACCAGGGCATGGACATGTGTGTCACCATGGCACGGACACGCGTGTCACTGGCACTGTGGGTTGGGGAACGACGGGTTCTCCGCCTGCCATGGGCACGGACATGTGTGTCACCAGGGCATGGACACGCGTGTTACTGGCACTGTGGGTTGGGGAACGACGGGTTCTCCGCCTGCCACGGGCACGGACACGCGTGTCACCGGGGCACCAGGGCATGGACACGCGTGTTACTGGGGCACCATGGCATGGACACGCATGACACCGGGGCACCAGGGCACGGACACGCGTGTCACTGTGTCACCAGGGCATGGACACGCGTGTCACCGGGGCACCAGGGCATGGACACGCGTGTTACTGGGGCACCATGGCATGGACACGCATGACACCGGGGCACCGGTACCATGGCACAGACACGTGTGTCACCATGGCACGGACACGCGTGTTACTGGCACTGTGGGTTGGGGAACGACGGGTTCTCCGCCTGCCACGGGCACGGACACACGTGTCACCAGGGCACCGGGGCACGGACACGTGTGTCACTGGGGCATGGACACACGTGTGTCACCAGGGCACGGACACGCGTGTCACCGTGTCACCAGGGCACGGACATGTGTGTTACCGGGGCACCAGGGCACGGACACGTGTGTCACCAGGGCACGGACACACGTGTCACCAAGTCACCAGGGCACAGACACACGTGTCACCAAGTCACCAGGGCACGGACACGCGTGTCACCGGGGCACCAGGGCATGGACATGCGTGTCACCAGGGCACGGACATGTGTGTCACCGTGTCACCAGTACCATGGCACAGACACATTTGTCACCAGGGCACGGACATGCGTGTTACCGTCTCACCAGTACCATGGCACGGACAGGCGTGTCACCATGGCACGGACATGCGTGTCACCAGGGCACGGACACGTGTGTTACCCTGTCACCAGTACCATGGCACGGACACACGTGTCACCAGGGCACGGACACGCATGTCACCAGGGCATGGACACGCGTGTCACCAGGGCATGGACACGCGTGTCACCAGGGCATGGACACGCGTGTCACCAACACCTGTGTCACTGGCACCGTGGGTCGGGGAACGACAGGTTCTCCGCCTGCGACACAGGCACGGACACGCGTGTCACCGGCATCACAACACGGACACGCGTGTCACCAGCACAGCGCCACGTCATCGGCATTGGGGGGAACGGACACGCGTGTCACCGGCACCGCAGGCACAACGCTGTGTCAGCGTGTCACCGGCACCAGGAGGCACGGACAGGCGTGCCACCAGCACAGCACCGTGTCACCCACACTGGGGGGAACGGACACGCGTGTCACCAGCACCGGGGGGAACGGGCACACGTGTCACCTGCACACACGTGTCACCTGCACACACGTGTCACCTGCACACACGTGTCACCGCCACCCTGTGTCACTGCCATGTTTGTCAAGGCCACCCGGTGTCACAGCCACTTGTCTCACACTCACCCATGTCACACCCACTTGTGTCACACCCACCCGTGTCACAACCACCCGTGTCACAACCACCCATGTCACCACCACCCCGCGTGGCCGCCGCAGGGAGTGGGGAGTTCCCTTTGGAGATGTCACCTCAATGTCCTCGTCGTCGTGGCCGTCGGGGCCGTCGGGGCTGATGCTGAGGCGGCCGTTGCGCTCCTTGGAGGTGACCCCGGGCGGGGGGGTGACCCCGGGTGGGGGGGTGACATCGGTGCCCTCTTTGGTGGTGACCCCAGGCGGGGGGGTGACATCGGTGCCCTCCTCGGTGGTGACCTCGGGCGGGGGGGTGACATCGGCACCGGGGGTTGAGCTCAGTGACAGCTTCTGTGGGGACAGGGGGGACAGGGCGGGGTCACCGGGCCCCATCCCACTGTGAGTGTCCCCCCATCTCCTGGCTGTCCCCCCATCCCCCTGTGGTGTCCCCCCATCCCCTGGGTGTGTCCCCCTGTCCCCATGGTGTCCCCCCTTGCCCTGGCTGTCCCCCCATCCCCTGGGTGTCCCCCCATCTCCTGGCTGTCCCCCCATCCCCCTGTGGTGTCCCCCCATCCCCTGGGTGTGTCCCCCTGTCCCCATGGTGTCCCCCCTTGCCCTGGCTGTCCCCCCTTGCCTTGGCTGTCCCCCTGTCCCCATGGTGTCCCCCTGTCCCCATGGTGTCCCCCCTTGCCCTGGCTGTCCCCCCTTGCCTTGGCTGTCCCCCTGTCCCCATGGTGTCCCCCCTTGCCCTGGCTGTCCCCCTGTTCCCTGGCTGTGTCCCCCTGTCCCCATGGTGTCCCCACATGCCCTGGCTATGTCCCCCTGTCCCCATGGTGTCCCCCTGTCCCCATGGTGTCCCCCCATCCCCATGATGTCCCCCTGTCCCCATGGTGTCCCCCTGTCCCCATGGTGTCCCCCCATCCCCGTGGTGTCCCCGTCCCCACACTCACGACGCCGTTGATGCCTCGGCGCAGGGGCTGCCGTGGCACCACCACCAGGTAGGTGACGATGCCCCTCTCGCGCAGGTACTCGCAGCGGGACCCCCCTTCCCCCGGCTCCACCTCGAACTCGCCCCGCAGGCAGTCCAGGGTGCTCTGGGAGATGTGAACCCGCCTGGGGGGACACAGAGACCAGAAATCAGCGGTGGGGACTGGGGGAGATCGGTTAATTCATCGGTTAATTCATCGGTTAATTCATCGGTTAATTCATCGGTTAATTCATCGGTTAATTCACCAGTTAATTCATCGGTTAATTCATCGGTTAATTCAGGACACAGAGACCAGAAATCAGCGGTGGGGACTGGGGGAGATCGGTTAATTCATCGGTTAATTCATCGGTTAATTCATCGGTTAATTCATTGGTTAATTCAGGACACACAGACCAGAAATCAGCGGTGGGCATGGGGGGACATCAGTTAATTCATCGGTTAATTCATCAGTTAATTCAGTACTGGGGGGAGATCAACCTGGCCAGTTAATTAATTAGTGGAGTGGAGATCAACCTGATCCATTAAATCATTATTGGGGTGGAGATCAACCTGATGGGTTAATTATTTATTGGGTGGAGATCATCCAGTTAATTAATTCATTATTGGGGTGGAGATCATCCAGTTAATTCATTAATGGGTGGAGATCAACCAATCAGTTAATTCATTATTGGGTGGAGATCAACCTGATGGGTTAATTCATTATTGGGGTGGAGATCAACCTGATGGGTTAATTATTGTGCTGGATCACCCAAATTGTTTAATTGATTATTGGGTTGGATCAACCAGATCATTTAATTAATTACTGTGTTGGATCACCCAAATTGTTTAATTGATTATTGAGTTGGATCACCCAGATTAATTAATTATTGAATTGGATCACCCAGATTGTTTAATTATTGTGCTGGATCCCCCAGATTGTTTAATTAATTATTGAGTTGGATCACCCAGATTGTTTAATTAATTCTTGAATTGGATCAACCAGATTATTTAATTAGTTATTGTGGTGGAGATCACCCAGATCGTTTAATTATTGTGGTGTGCAATCAACCAGATCATTTAATTAGTTATTGAGTTGGATCAACCTAATCATTTAATTATTGTGCTGGATCAACCTGATTGTTAATTAATTATTGAGTTGGATCACCCAGATCATTTAATTAATTATTGTGGTGGAGATCACTGTGATTGTTTAGTGATTGTGCTGGATTAACCTGATTGTTTAATTAATTATTGTGTTGGAAGTCAACCAGATTGTTTAATTATTGTGCTGGAGATCAGTCTAATTAATTATTGAGTTGGATCACCCGGATTGTTTAATTAATTATTGTTCTGGAGATCAACTAAACTGCTTAATTATTTCGCTTGATTATATATAATAATATAAAAATATAATGTTATAATAAATATTATGATAGAAATAATTTTATGTTCAATTATATAATTATGTAATTACATAATTTAATGTATAATTGCTTACAGAATTCTACATAATCATACAGAACTCTTTATAATTGTTTTATATAATATAAAAGTATACATTGTATTACATTACATTACATTGTTTTAATTCTATATATTATATATATAAATAAAATTATTATACATTTACTACACTTGCTATTTATATAATAGAGCATATATTATATATTATAGTATTATATAATACACATGTTATATTATAATTATTTTATTTTTTAATTATATGTATTATATATAGAAAGATAATTACAGGACATTAATTTTATTTACTGTTTATAGAATATATGCAGTATGCATTGCATATTGTTATTGCATTATATATTAATATTACATTATTTTAAACTTTTAATTATCTATATTATATATAGAAATATAATTTTTATAACACATTATATTTACTTTTTATATATTATGTAGAGTATACACTGCATGTTATTATTATAGATTAAAATAAATTAAAAAAAGAAATAGATTATATATTAGATTATATGCTATGTAATTATATTCTTTTTTAAAAACTTTAATTATATATTAGCTACAGAGAAAAAGAATTAATTACAAATATAATAATAATTATAATTAGAAATATAAATTTCTTATATTTACTGTTTATACAATAGAGTATACATTAGATAATATTATATTATATATTATATAATATTATACATTTTATATATTATAAAATCTGTTGCATTATATTTTAATTATATTGTATTATATTATATTATGGTATATTACATTACATTGTATTATATTATGTTATATTATGGTATGGTATATTACATTATGTTATATTATATTACATTATATAACACAAATTATATGCATTATATATATTATATATATGTTATATATGCTATATATATTATATTACATTATATAACATATACGTTATATATATTATATATATGTTATATATATTATATTATATTACATTATGTTATATTACACTACATTATATTATATTACTTTGTTATATTATATTACCGTGTGAATTACATTATATTATGTTATATATTATACACTATATATCATATTATCGTTTACATTCTATTTTTAATTTATTATATGATGTTCTGTTCTATTACGTTATGTTATATCGTATTTTTTATATTTCCACATCACACCACACTATTGCTCATGGAACACTCACCACACCCTCACAAATAAACCTCCATCTTGTTGGCGAGGGTGACGTCGGTGGCCCAGACACCGTCCTGCCAGCGCTTCTGGCCCAGCACCCCACCCAGAACCATCCATCCCTGCCATCCCGCCATTCCGTACGGGAATGCTCACCCGGGAACACTCAACCACCCCGGAATGCTCACCCACCCCGGAATGCCGCCGGCCTCCATCTTGTTGGCGAGGGTGACGTCGGTGGCCCAGACATCGTCCTGCCAGCGCTTCTGGCCCAGCACCCTGCCTGGCATCGTCCAGCCCTCCCATCCCACCATTCCCTGTGGGAATGCTCACCCACCCAGCACCGTCCATCCCACCATTCCCTGTGGGAATGCCCACCCAGGAATGCTCACCCACCCCGGAATGCCGCCGGCCTCCATCTTGTTGGCGAGGGTGACGTCGGTGGCCCAGACATCGTCCTGCCAGCGCTTCTGGCCCAGCACCCCGCCCGGCACCGTCCATCCCTCCCATCCCACCATTCCCTGTGGGAATACCCATACCCACCCAGGAATGCCGCCGGCCTCCATCTTGTTGGCGAGGGTGACGTCGGTGGACCAGACGTCGTACTGCCAGCGCTTCTGGCCCAGCACCCCACCCAGCACGGTCCCGCTGTGCACCCCCACACGCATGTCCACCCCCGTCCGAGTCTTCTCACGCACGTACCTGACACGGGGGGACACGGCGGGGACACGGGGAAACGTGGGGAGGGGGGTGGGAATGAGGGGACATGGTGGGAATGAGGGACATGGTGGGAACATGGGGACATGGTGGGAATGAGGGGACATGGTGGGAATGAGGGACATGGTGGGAACATGGGGACATGGTGGGAATGAGGGGACATGGTGGGAATGAGGGGAACATGGGTGGGAATGAGGGGAACATGGGTGGGAATGAGGGGACATGGTGGGAATGAGGGGACATGGTGGGAATGAGGGGACATGGTGGGAATGAGGGGACATGGTGGGAATGAGGGGAACATGGGTGGGAATGAGGGGGACATGGTGGGAATGAGGGGAACATGGGTGGGAATGAGGGGAACATGAGTGGGAATGAGGGGAACATGAGTGGGAACATGGGGATATGGTGGGAATGAGGGGAAGGTGGGTGGGAACATGGGGACATGGTGGGAATGAGGGAACATGGTGGGAATGAGGGAACATGGTGGGAATGAGGGGAAGGGGGAAGGGAACAAGGGGAACATGAGTGGGAACACAGGGATATGGTGGGAATGAGGGGACATGGTGGGAGTGAGGGGACATGGTGGGAATGAGGGGAACATGGGTGGGAATGAGGGGGACATGGTGGGAATGAGGGGAACATGGGTGGGAATGAGGGGAACATGGGTGGGAATGAGGGGACATGGTGGGAATGAGGGGACATGGTGGGAATGAGGGGACATGGTGGGAATGAGGGGAACATGGGTGGGAATGAGGGGACATGGTGGGAATGAGGGGAACATGGGTGGGAATGAGGGGAACATGGGTGGGAATGAGGGGAACATGGGTGGGAATGAGGGGAACATGGGTGGGAATGAGGGGAACATGGGTGGGAATGAGGGGAACATGGGTGGGAATGAGGGGAACATGGGTGGGAATGAGGGGACATGGTGGGAATGAGGGGAACATGGGTGGGAATGAGGGGACATGGTGGGAATGAGGGGAACATGGGTGGGAATGAGGGGACATGGTGGGAATGAGGGGAACATGGTGGGAATGAGGGGGACATGGGTGGGAATGAGGGGACATGGTGGGAATGAGGGGAACATGGGTGGGAATGAGGGGAACATGGGTGGGAATGAGGGGACATGGTGGGAATGAGGGGAACATGGGTGGGAATGAGGGGACATGGTGGGAATGAGGGGAACATGGTGGGAATGAGGGGGACATGGGTGGGAATGAGGGGACATGGTGGGAATGAGGGGACATGGTGGGAATGAGGGGAACATGGGTGGGAATGAGGGGACATGGTGGGAATGAGGGGAACATGGGTGGGAATGAGGGGGACATGGTGGGAATGAGGGGACATGGTGGGAATGAGGGGACATGGTGGGAATGAGGGGGACATGGTGGGAATGAGGGGGACATGGTGGGAATGAGGGGACATGGTGGGAATGAGGGGACATGGTGGGAATGAGGGGGACATGGTGGGAATGAGGGGGACATGGTGGGAATGAGGGGGACATGGTGGGAATGAGGGGAACATGGGTGGGAATGAGGGGAACATGGGTGGGAATGAGGGGGACATGGTGGGAATGAGGGGGACATGGTGGGAATGAGGGGGACATGGTGGGAATGAGGGGGACATGGTGGGAATGAGGGGACATGGTGGGAATGAGGGGAACATGGGTGGGAATGAGGGGAACATGGGTGGGAATGAGGGGGACATGGTGGGAATGAGGGGGACATGGTGGGAATGAGGGGACATGGTGGGAATGAGGGGAACATGGGTGGGAATGAGGGGACATGGTGGGAATGAGGGGAACATGGGTGGGAATGAGGGGGACATGGTGGGAATGAGGGGACATGGTGGGAATGAGGGGACATGGTGGGAATGAGGGGAACATGGGTGGGAATGAGGGGGACATGGTGGGAATGAGGGGGACATGGTGGGAATGAGGGGACATGGTGGGAATGAGGGGAACATGGGTGGGAATGAGGGGACATGGTGGGAATGAGGGGACATGGTGGGAATGAGGGGAACATGGGTGGGAATGAGGGGACATGGTGGGAATGAGGGGACATGGTGGGAATGAGGGGAACATGGGTGGGAATGAGGGGACATGGTGGGAATGAGGGGACATGGTGGGAACATGGGGACATGGTGGGAATGAGGGGACATGGTGGGAATGAGGGGACATGGTGGGAATGAGGGGACATGGTGGGAACATGGGGACATGGTGGGAATGAGGGGACATGGTGGGAATGAGGGGACATGGTGGGAATGAGGGGAACATGGGTGGGAATGAGGGGAACATGGTGGGAATGAGGGGAACATGGTGGGAATGAGGGGAACATGGTGGGAATGAGGGGAACATGGTGGGAATGAGGGGAACATGGGTGGGAATGAGGGGAACATGGGTGGGAATGAGGGGAACATGAGTGGGAATGAGGGGAACATGAGTGGGAACATGGGGATATGGTGGGAATGAGGGGAAGGTGGGTGGGAACATGGGGACATGGTGGGAATGAGGGAACATGGTGGGAATGAGGGGACATGGTGGGAATGAGGGGAAGGGGGAAGGGAACATGGGTGGGAACATGGGGAGTACAGTGGGAATGAGGGGAAGGGGATGAGAACGAGGAGAGCATGGGTGGGAACGTGGGGAACATGGTGGGAATGAGGAGAAGGTGGAAGGAATGAGGGGAACATGGGTGGTAACAAGGAGAACAGGGGTGGGAACATGGGGAATACGGTGGGAATGAGGGGACATGGTGGGAATGAGGGGAACATGGGTGGGAATGAGGGGACATGGTGGGAATGAGGGGAACATGGTGGGAATGAGGGGAACATGGGTGGGAATGAGGGGAACATGGGTGGGAATGAGGGGACATGGTGGGAATGAGGGGACATGGTGGGAATGAGGGGACATGGTGGGAATGAGGGGACATGGTGGGAATGAGGGGAACATGGGTGGGAATGAGGGGACATGGTGGGAATGAGGGGAAGGTGGGTGGGAACATGGGGACATGGTGGGAATGAGGGAACATGGTGGGAATGAGGGGACATGGTGGGAATGAGGGGAAGGGGGAAGGGAACATGGGTGGGAACATGGGGAGTACAGTGGGAATGAGGGGAAGGGGATGAGAACGAGGAGAGCATGGGTGGGAACGTGGGGAACATGGTGGGAATGAGGAGAAGGTGGAAGGAATGAGGGGAACATGGGTGGTAACAAGGAGAACAGGGGTGGGAACATGGGGAATACGGTGGGAATGAGGGGAACATGGGTGGGAATGAGGGGACATGGTGGGAATGAGGGGAAGGTGGAAAGGAACAAGGAGAACATGGGTGGGAACACAGGGATATGGTGGGAATGAGGGGACATGGTGGGAATGAGGGGAACATGGTGGGAATGAGGGGACATGGTGGGAATGAGGGGAACATGGGTGGGAATGAGGGGGACATGGTGGGAATGAGGGGAACATGGTGGGAATGAGGGGAACATGGGTGGGAATGAGGGGAACATGGGTGGGAATGAGGGGACATGGTGGGAATGAGGGGACATGGTGGGAATGAGGGGACATGGTGGGAATGAGGGGAACATGGGTGGGAATGAGGGGACATGGTGGGAATGAGGGGAAGGTGGGTGGGAACATGGGGACATGGTGGGAATGAGGGAACATGGTGGGAATGAGGGGACATGGTGGGAATGAGGGGAAGGGGGAAGGGAACATGGGTGGGAACATGGGGAGTACAGTGGGAATGAGGGGAAGGGGATGAGAACGAGGAGAGCATGGGTGGGAACGTGGGGAACATGGTGGGAATGAGGAGAAGGTGGAAGGAATGAGGGGAACATGGGTGGTAACAAGGAGAACAGGGGTGGGAACATGGGGAATACGGTGGGAATGAGGGGAAGGGGATGAGAACGAGGAGAACATGGATGGGAACGTGGGGAACATGGTGGGAATGAGGGGAAGGTGGAAAGGAACAAGGAGAACATGGGTGGGAACACAGGGATATGGTGGGAATGAGGGGACATGGTGGGAATGAGGGGACATGGTGGGAATGAGGGGACATGGTGGGAATAAGGGGACATGGTGGGAATAAGGGGACATGGTGGGAATGAGGGGAACATGGGTGGGAATGAGGGGAACATGGGTGGGAATGAGGGGAACATGGGTGGGAATGAGGGGAACATGGGTGGGAATGAGGGGACATGGTGGGAATAAGGGGACATGGTGGGAATAAGGGGACATGGTGGGAATGAGGGGAACATGGGTGGGAATGAGGGGAACATGGGTGGGAATGAGGGGACATGGTGGGAATGAGGGGAACATGGGTGGGAATGAGGGGACATGGTGGGAATGAGGGGAACATGGGTGGGAATGAGGGGACATGGTGGGAATGAGGGGACATGGTGGGAATGAGGGGACATGGTGGGAATGAGGGGAACATGGGTGGGAATGAGGGGGACATGGTGGGAATGAGGGGAACATGGGTGGGAATGAGGGGACATGGTGGGAATGAGGGGGACATGGTGGGAATGAGGGGACATGGTGGGAATGAGGGGGACATGGTGGGAATGAGGGGACATGGTGGGAATGAGGGGAACATGGGTGGGAATGAGGGGAACATGGGTGGGAATGAGGGGACATGGTGGGAATGAGGGGACATGGTGGGAATGAGGGGAACATGGGTGGGAATGAGGGGAACATGGGTGGGAATGAGGGGACATGGTGGGAATGAGGGGACATGGTGGGAATGAGGGGGACATGGTGGGAATGAGGGGGACATGGTGGGAATGAGGGGAACATGGGTGGGAATGAGGGGAACATGGGTGGGAATGAGGGGAACATGGGTGGGAATGAGGGGAACATGAGTGGGAATGAGGGGAACATGAGTGGGAACATGGGGATATGGTGGGAATGAGGGAACATGGTGGGAATGAGGGAACATGGTGGGAATGAGGGGACATGGTGGGAATGAGGGGACATGGTGGGAATGAGGGGAAGGGGGAAGGGAACATGGGTGGGAACATGGGGAATACGGTGGGAATGAGGGGAAGGGGATGAGAACGAGGAGAGCATGGGTGGGAACGTGGGGAACATGGTGGGAATGAGGAGAAGGTGGAAGGAATGAGGGGAACATGGGTGGTAACAAGGAGAACAGGGGTGGGAACATGGGGAATACGGTGGGAATGAGGGGAAGGGGATGAGAACGAGGAGAACATGGATGGGAACGTGGGGAACATGGTGGGAATGAGGGGAAGGTGGAAAGGAACAAGGAGAACATGGGTGGGAACACAGGGATATGGTGGGAATGAGGGGAACATGGGTGGGAATGAGGGGGACATGGTGGGAATGAGGGGAACATGGGTGGGAATGAGGGGAACATGGTGGGAATGAGGGGAACATGGTGGGAATGAGGGGAACATGGGTGGGAATGAGGGGAACATGGTGGGAATGAGGGGAACATGAGTGGGAATGAGGGGACATGGTGGGAATGAGGGGAACATGGGTGGGAATGAGGGGAACATGGGTGGGAATGAGGGGAACATGGGTGGGAATGAGGGGAACATGGGTGGGAATGAGGGGAACATGGGTGGGAATGAGGGGACATGGTGGGAATGAGGGGACATGGTGGGAATGAGGGGACATGGTGGGAATGAGGGGAACATGGGTGGGAATGAGGGGAACATGGGTGGGAATGAGGGGACATGGTGGGAATGAGGGGAAGGGGGAAGGGAACAAGGGGAACATGAGTGGGAACACAGGGATATGGTGGGAATGAGGGGACATGGTGGGAGTGAGGGGACATGGTGGGAATGAGGGGAACATGGGTGGGAATGAGGGGACATGGTGGGAATGAGGGGACATGGTGGGAATGAGGGGACATGGTGGGAATGAGGGGACATGGTGGGAATGAGGGGAACATGGGTGGGAATGAGGGGACATGGTGGGAATGAGGGGCCATGGTGGGAATGAGGGGAACATGGGTGGGAATGAGGGGACATGGTGGGAATGAGGGGACATGGTGGGAATGAGGGGACATGGTGGGAATGAGGGGAAGGGGGAAGAGAATGAGGAGAAGGTGGATGGGAATGAGGGGAACATGGGTAGGAACACAGGGAACACAGTGGGAATGAGGGAAAGGTGGAAGGGAACGAGGAGAAGGTGGAAGAGAAGAAGGGGAGGGTGGATGGGAACAGGGAGAATTTGGTGGGAATGAGGGGTAGGCGGAAGGGAACAAGGAAAATGGTGGGAACAAGGAAAAAGTGAGTGGGAACAAGGAAAAAGTGAGTGGGAACAAGGAAAAAGTGAGTGGGAACAAGGAAAAAGTGAGTGGGAACAAGGAAAAAGTGAGTGGGAACAAGGAAAAAGTGAGTGGGAACAAGGAAAAAGTGAGTGGGAACAAGGAGAAGGTGGGTGGGAATAAGGAGAATGTGAAAGGGAGCGAGGAGAAGGTGGAAGGAAACAAAGGAAGATAGAAGGGAATGAGGAGAAGGTGGAAGGGAATGAGAAGGGAATGAGAATGTGGAAGGGAAGAGAACAAAGGGAAGATGGAAGGGGACAAGGAGAAGGTGGAAGAGAACAAAGGGAAGATGGAAGGGGACAAGGGGAAGATGGAAGGGGACAAAGGGAAGGTGGAAGGGAACAAGAAGGTGGAAGGGAACGAGGGGAAGGTGGAAGGGGACAAGGGGAAGGTGGAAAGGAATGAGGAGAAGGTGGAAGGGAAGACGGGGAACACAGTGGGAATGAGGAGAAGGTGGAGGAGAACAAGGAGAAGGTGGAAGGGAACACAGCGGGAATGAGGAGCAGCCACAGCTTCCCTGGGAATTCCAGCCCAGCCCCTCCCCACCCTCCTGGCCGGGAATCCCTTCCCAACCTCCCCCCTCCATCCAGCAGATCCCACGCTGGGCAGCAAGGCTGGAATTTGGGGCTGGGAGCTGCCCTTTCCCACCTCCCTCCCTCCAAACCCCACTCCTGCACCTTCCCACTTTTTACCCCCTGATCCAAATCCCAATCCCATCCCATTCCCTGCTGGAATCGCCGCTGGGAGTGACTTTTGGGGTTTTTTTGTTTTGTTTTCCTCATGGAGCTTTTTTTTTCCTGGATAAATTCAATTTTCCGGCCAGGAACGCCAACAAGGGGAATCCTTGGCCTTGGATTGATTATCCCAGCTGGGAATGAGCAGCTCCACGATCCCACTTTTTATCCCGTTAATCCCCACCCCTCCCCCCCCAATCTGCATCCCGGGACCTCCCGCCATTCCCGCCATTCCCAAAAATTCCCGTTTTTCCTCACGAGATGGCCTCCACCATGGCCAGCCCCATCATGATGGAGCAGACGGCGTGGTCCTCCCGGAATTCCGGCAGCCCGCAGATGCAGTAGTAGCAGTCGCCCAGGATCTTGATCCGCAGCTGGTGGTGTTTCTGGGAAAGGGCAGGAATTCCCGGGATTACCACCCTGGATCCCTCTCCACCCTCAGCCCTCTCCGCTGGGGCCGCCTGGGGTGTCCCACATCCAGGGAAAAACGGGAATAGTGGGAGTTTCCGGAGTCTCCCACATCCAGGGAAAAATGGGAATAGTGGGAGTTTCTGGAGTCTCCCCTGGATCCACCTGGAGTCTCCCACATCCAGGGAAAAATGGGAATAATGGGAGTTTCTGGAGTCTCCCCTGGATCCGCCTGGGGTGTCCCACATCCAGGGAAAAACGGGAATAGTGGGAGTTTCCAGAGTCTCCCACATCCAGGGAAAAACGGGAATAATGGGAATTTCCATCCCTGTCCCCTGGATCCACCTGGAGTATCCCACATCCAGGGAAAAACGGCAATAATGGGAGTTTCCGGAGTCTCCCACATCCAGGGAAAACCAGGAATAATGGGAGTTTCCAGAGTCTCCCACATCCAGGGAAAAACAGGAATAATGGGAGTTTCCAGAGTCTTCCCTGGATCCACCTGGAGTCTCCCACATCCTTTGGGATGTTCCTGATCCCTTCACCCTCCCCATCCCCAATCCCTTGGGATGTTCCTGGCCTTTTTACCCTCCCCCTCCCCAATCCTTTGGGATGTTCCTGATCCCTTTAATTTCCCCCTCCCCAATCCTTTGGGATGTTCCTGATCCCTTTAATTTCCCCCTCCCCAATCCCTTGGGATGTTCCTGACCCCTTTCATTTCCCCCTCCCCAATCCCTTGGGATGTTCCTGACCCCTTTCATTTCCCCCTCCCCAATCCCTTGGGATGTTCCCGACCCCTTTAATTTCCCCCTCCCCAATCCCTTGGGATGTTCCCGACCCCTTTAATTTCCCCCTCCCCAATCCCTTGGGATGTTCCTGACCCCTTTCATTTCCCCCTCCCCAATCCCTTGGGATGTTCCCGACCCCTTTAATTTCCCCCTCCCCAATCCCTTGGGATGTTCCTGACCCCTTTAATTTCCCCCTCCCCAATCCCTTGGGATGTTCCTGACCCCTTTACCCTCCCCATCCCCAATCCCTTGGGATGTTCCCGACCCCTTCACCCTCCCCCTCCCCAATCCCTTGGGATGTTCCCGACCCCTTTCATTTCCCCCTCCCCAATCCCTTGGGATGTTCCTGACCCCTTCACCCTCCCCCTCCCCAATCCCTTGGGATGTTCCTGACCCCTTCACCCTCCCCCTCCCCAATCCCTTGGGATGTTCCCGACCCCTTCACCCTCCCCCTCCCCAATCCCTTGGGATGTTCCCGACCCCTTTAATTTCCCCCTCCCCAATCCCTTGGGATGTTCCTGACCCCTTTAATTTCCCCCTCCCCAATCCCTTGGGATGTTCCTGACCCCTTTACCCTCCCCATCCCCAATCCCTTGGGATGTGCCAGCCCCTCCCCTCCCCCTTGAACCCTTTTTCCCATCCGTATCCCATTTTTTGGGTTTTTTTTCGGGAATCCCTCACGGCAGCCAGCTTGTCGAAGCGGGCGAAGAGCTCGTTGAGGAGCTTGACGAGCTGTTGGGCGCTGCAGGACGACGAAAGCTGCGTGAACCCCACGATGTCGGCGAACAGGATGCTGAGGGAACACCGGGAATGGGACCGGCCCCGCCCTTCCCACTGCCCATCCTGCAAATCCCACCCTTCCCACTGCCCATCCCGCAAATCCCGCCCTTCCCACTGCCCATCCCGCAAATCCCGCCCTTCCCACTGCCCATCCCGCAAATCCCGCCCTTCCCACTGCCCATCCCGCAAATCCCACCCTTCCCACTGCCCATCCCGCAAATCCCGCCCTTCCCACTGCCCATCCCGCAAATCCCACCCTTCCACACCCACCTTCCGGCCAGGACGGCCCCGAAAATCCCCCCTTTTCCCGCTCCTCTTTTAGCCAGAACACCTGAAATCCCCTTTTCTCACTGCCCCTTTTCCCCAGAACACCTGAAATCCCCTTTTCCCACTCCCCCTTTTATCCCACTCCCCTTTTCCCAGAACACCTGAAATCCCTTTTTCTCACTCCCCTTTTTCCCATTCTTTTTCCCAGAACACCTGAAATCCTCCTTTTCCCACTCCCCTTTTATCCCACTCCCCTTTTCCCCACAACACCTGAAATCCTCCTTTTCCCACTCCCCTTTTTCCCATTCTCCTTTTTCACAGAGCACCTGAAATCCCCCTTTTCCCACTCCCCCTTTTATCCCACTCCCCCTTTTCCCAGAACACCTGAAATCCCCCTTTTCCCACTCCCCCTTTTTCCCATTCTCCTTTTTCCCAAACACCTGAAATCCCCTTTTCTCGCTCCCCTTTTTCCCATTCTCCTTTTCCCCAGAGCACCTGAAATCCCCTTTTCTCACTCCCCCCTTTCCTCTTCCACTTTTTCCCAGGGTGAGTGAAATCACTCCCCCTTGTCCCACTCCCCCTTTTTATCCCACTCCCCTTTTTCCCAGAACACCTGAAATCCCCCTTTTCCCACTCCCCCTTTTATCCCACTCCCCTTTTCCCCACAACACCTGAAATCCTCCTTTTCTCACTCCCCTTTTTCCCACTCTCCTTTTTCCCAGAACACCTGAAATCCCCCTTTTCCCACTCCCCCCTTTCCTCTTCCACTTTTTCCCAGGATGAATGAAATCCCTCCCCCTTGTCCCACTCCCCCTTTTTCCACAGCCTCTCTTCCCACCCCTTTTCCCGACATTCCCGGTTTTTTCCCCCAACATTCCCAGTGTTTTTTCCCAGTGCTTCCCCCCCCACCTGACGTTCTCGTGCCGGTCCATGTACATGGTGTTGAACTGCTGCCCCTTTCCCCAACATTCCCGTTTTTTTTCCCCAACATTCCCGGTATTTTTTCCCGACATTCCCGGTGTTTTTTCCCATCATTCCCGCTATTTTTCCCGTTTTTTCCCCCCCCACCTGACGTTCTCGTGCCGGTCCATGTACATGGTGTTGAACTGCTGCCCCTTTCCCCAACATTCCCAGCTTTTCTTTCCCAACATTCCCGGTATTTTTTCCCATCACTCCCAGTTTTTTTTTCCCGTTTTTTTCCCGTCATTCCCGCTGTTTATTCCCGTTTTTTCCCCCCACCTGACGTTCTCGTGCCGGTCCATGTACATGGTGTTGAACTGCTGCCCCTTTCCCCAACATTCCCGGTTTTTTTTCCCATTTTTTTTCCCAAAAATCCCAAGTTTTTTTCCCCAACCCTCCAGTTTTTTTTTCCCATCATTCCCGCTGTTTATTCCCATTTTCCCCCCCCACCTGACGTTCTCGTGCCGGTCCATGTACATGGTGTTGAACTGCTGCCCCTTTCCCCAACATTCCCGTTTTTTTTCCCCAACATTCCCGGTATTTTTTCCCGACATTCCCGGTGTTTTTTCCCATCATTCCCGCTATTTTTCCCGTTTTTTCCCCCCCCACCTGACGTTCTCGTGCCGGTCCATGTACATGGTGTTGAACTGCTGCCCCTTTCCCCAACATTCCCAGGTTTTCTTTCCCAACATTCCCGGTATTTTTTCCCATCACTCCCAGTTT
Source organism: Pyrocephalus nanus (assembly GCA_038380795.1). Lineage (NCBI taxonomy): Eukaryota > Metazoa > Chordata > Aves > Passeriformes > Tyrannidae > Pyrocephalus > Pyrocephalus nanus. The sequence continues at coordinate 1,477,968 of CM076260.1, forward strand.
TTTTTCCCGTTTTTTTCCCGTCATTCCCGCTGTTTATTCCCGGTGTTTTCCCCCCCACCTGACGTTCTCGTGCCGGTCCATGTACATGGTGTTGAACTGCTGCCCCTTTCCCCAACATTCCCGGTTTTTTTCCCCAACATTCCCGGTATTTTTTCCCGACATTCCCGGTGTTTTTTCCCGTCATTCCTGCTGTTTTTTCCCAGTTTTTTTCCCCCACCTGACGTTCTCGTGCCGGTACATGTACATGGTGTTGAACTGCTGCAGCTCCTTCTGGCTCGGGTCCTTCTTCATGTCCTTCAGCATCTCGTCTGCCACGTGCTTGGGCAGGATGGACAGCATCAGCCGCTCCTGGAATGCACAGGGAATGCCAGCAGGGGCTGGGAATGCTACCTGGGAATGCTGCCAGGAGCTGGGAATGCTGCCAGGGGCTGGGAATGCCGACCGGGAATGCCGAGCCTCGGAGCCACCCCCGGGATAAGCAAAGGAAGAGGGGTCGGGGCTCGGCACAGGATGAGCTTGGACGGAGCTTCCCACCTAAAACACCACTCAGGATCCACTCAGAGGGGTTTTTATGGAATGTGGGGATGGCAAAGGCAGGGAAGGGGAAGGGAGACCCTTCCCTGAGTGCCGAGATTCCCAGGGAACCCCCCCTTGTTCCCGGAACTCCTTCCCAGAGAGGAGTTGGGCTGGGGATGGATCCAATGTCAGGCTCTGGATCCAGGCTGGGAGAGCTGGGAATGGCCAGGCTGGAGCAGGGAAGGATCCAAGGAAAACTTGGAAACCCCTTCCAGAGCCTGCAGGGGCTCCAGGAGAGCTGGAGAGGGATTTGGGATCAGGGCCTGGAAGGACTGGAAGGACACAGGGAATGGCTTCCCACTGGGAAAGGGGAGATTGGGGTGGGAGATTGGGAAGGGATTCCCGGCTGGGCTGGAATTCCCAGGGAAGCTGTGGCTGCCCCTGGATCCCTGCAGTGTCCCAGGCCGGGTTGGATCCCCTGGGATAGCGGGAATTGTCCCTGAACATGGAATGGGAGGAGTTTTAATCTCCCTTCCCACCCAGCCCATCCCACGATCCCGTGATCCACACAAACCCAGCACACCGGGCTGGGATCGAGCTCAGGGCTCTGCCCCAACATTCCCAGGGGTTCCCGGGAGCTCTCCCAGGATTTAAAGCCCTCCAGGGAGGATCGAACCCTTCAAAAGCCCGGCGGGGATCCCAAATCCATGAGCGGGATCCCCCAGAGCAGGGGATGGATCCGTGAGGGATTTGGGAACTGCACTAAGTGTCAGGCACGTGTGTAAGGAGGAGGGGTTTCCCATGGGAAAGTGGCGGAGCTGTTGCCAGGGCAACGGCCCTGTGTCCCCGCCCCCATTCCCAGTGGGACCTGCTGTGTCCCCATGGATGTCCCAGGCCATTCCCTCTCCCCTCATCCAAGCACATCCTTCCCTTCCCTTCCCTTCCCTTCCCTTCCCTTCCCTTCCCTTCCCTTCCCTTCCCTTCCCTTCCCTTCCCTTCCCTTCCCTTCCCAAACCTTCCCAAACCTTCCCTTCCCAAACCTTCCCTTCCCAAACCTTCCCTTCCCAAACCTTCCCTTCCCAAACCTTCCCAAACCTTCCCTTCCCAAACCTTCCCTTCCCAAACCTTCCCTTCCCAAACCTTCCCTTCCCAAACCTTCCCAAACCTTCCCAAACCTTCCCAAACCTTCCCTTCCCAAACCTTCCCTTCCCTTCCCAAACCTTCCCTTCCCAAACCTTCCCAAACCTTCCCTTCCCAAACCTTCCCTTCCCTCCCCTTCCCAAACCTTCCCAAACCTTCCCTTCCCTTCCCAAACCTTCCCTTCCCTTCCCAAACCTTCCCTTCCCAAACCTTCCCTTCCCTTCCCTTCCCTTCCCAAACCTTCCCTTCCCTTCCCTTCCCTTCCCTTCCCAAACCTTCCCTTCCCAAACCTTCCCTTCCCAAACCTTCCCTTCCCAAACCTTCCCTTCCCAAACCTTCCCTTCCCTTCCCAAACCTTCCCTTCCCTTCCCTTCCCTTCCCAAACCTTCCCTTCCCAAACCTTCCCTTCCCAAACCTTCCCTTCCCTTCCCAAACCTTCCCTTCCCTTCCCAAACCTTCCCTTCCCTTCCCTTCCCTTCCCTTCCCTTCCCTTCCCTTCCCTTCCCAAACCTTCCCAAACCTTCCCTTCCCTTCCCTTCCCTTCCCAAACCTTCCCTTCCCAAACCTTCCCTTCCCTTCCCAAACCTTCCCTTCCCAAACCTTCCCTTCCCTTCCCTTCCCAAACCTTCCCTTCCCAAACCTTCCCTTCCCTTCCCTTCCCAAACCTTCCCTTCCCTTCCCAAACCTTCCCTTCCCAAACCTTCCCAAACCTTCCCTTCCCTTCCCAAACCTTCCCTTCCCAAACCTTCCCTTCCCTTCCCAAACCTTCCCTTCCCAAACCTTCCCTTCCCTTCCCAAACCTTCCCTTCCCAAACCTTCCCTTCCCTTCCCAAACCTTCCCTTCCCTTCCCTTCCCAAACCTTCCCTTCCCTTCCCAAACCTTCCCTTCCCTTCCCTTCCCAAACCTTCCCAAACCTTCCCAAACCTTCCCTTCCTTCCCAAACCTTCCCCCCCTCCCCATTCCAGGTTTCCTGACCTGCTGCTGGCTCTGCTCCTCCAGGTTCAGTTTGACCTCGAGTGCGTGCCGTGCCTCGAGGAATGCCCTGCGGTGTTTTCGCTCGGCCATGTGGTAGGACACGGCGCCCGCCGACAGCGCGCAGGCGAACACACACAGGTTGCAGAGCAGCTGGGGGGACAGGGAGGGCAGGGATCAGGGCAGATTGTCCCCCAGGATACCCACGGAAGGGTTTTTATTCCCACCCAGCGGCGGGAATTGAGGGGACGGAGGGGGTGTTGCCCCCATAGCCCTCGGGAGAAGGGGATGGGGGTGGTGCCCTTTGCTGGTCCGGGAGCTCCATTCCCATCCCCTGAGCAACATCCCCATCCCTGAGCAACATTCCCAGCCCTGAGCAACATTCCAGCCCTGAGCTCCATCCCCATCCCTGAGCTCCATCCCCATCCCCTGAGCAACATTCCAGCCCTGAGCTCCATCCCCATCCCTGAGCTCCATCCCCATCCCCTGAGCTCCATCCCTGAGCTCCATCCCCATCCCTGAGCTCCATCCCCAGCCCTGAGCTCCATCCCCATCCCTGAGCTCCATCCCTGAGCTCCATCCCTGAGCTCCATCCCCATCCCTGAGCTCCATCCCTGAGCTCCATCCCCATCCCTGAGCTCCATCCCCATCCCTGAGCTCCATCCCCATCCCCTGAGCTCCATCCCCATCCCTGAGCTCCATCCCCATCCCTGAGCAACATTCCTGGCCTCAGGAGCTCCATCCCCATCCCTGAGCAACATTCCCGGCCCCAGGAGCTCCATTTCCATCCCCTGAGCAACATCCCCATCCCCTGAGCAACATTCCCATCCATCCCTGAGCAACATTCCCATCCCTGAGCTCCATCCCCATCCCTGAGCAACATTCCCGGCCCCAGGAGCTCCATCCCCATCCCTGAGCTCCATCCCTGAGCTCCATCCCCATCCCTATCCCTGATCCTGCAGCTGGGTGGTATCCAGATCCTGTGAGATCACCCCAAGATTACTCTAATTCCCTAAATCAGGAATAAATCCCCCCCAAATCAGGAATAAATCATCCCCAAATCAGGAATAAATCACCCCCAAATCAGGAATAAATCACCCCTAAATCAGGAATAAATCACCCCCAAATCAGGAATAAATCATCCCCAAATCAGGAATAAATCCCCCCCAAATCAGGAATAAATCATCCCTAAATCAGGAATAAATCACCCCTAAATCAGGAATAAATCACCCCCAAATCAGGAATAAATCACCCCTAAATCAGGAATAAATCACCCCTAAATCAGGAATAAATCATCCCTAAGTCAGGAATAAATCATCCCTAAATCAGGAATAAATCATCCCTAAGTCAGGAATAAATCATCCCCAAATCAGGAATAAATCATCCCCAAATCAGGAATAAATCATCCCCAAATCAGGAATAAATCACCCCCAAATCAGGAATAAATCACCCCCAAATCAGGAATAAATCATCCCCAAATCAGGAATAAATCATCCCTTTCCTCCCACCCCCTGAGCTCCATTCCCATCCCAGGATTTCCATCCCCATCCCTATTGGAATCTGGATCCTGTCAGCTCATCCTGGGATTGGTTTATTCCCTAAATCAGGGAATTCCATCCCTTTCCTCCCACCAGCATTCCCATCACTCCTGCCCATCCAGGTGATCCCCATTCCCAGTCCAGAGCCAAGGAAAGCAGGAGGAATCTTTCCCACTTTCCCAGCTTTCCTGGGATACAATCCCTGCCTGTGCAGGAGGAATCTTTCCCAATTCCCTCCTTTTCTGGGATACAATCCCTGCCTGTGCAGGAGGAATCTTTCCCATTTCCCAGCTTTTCTGGGATACAATCCCTGCCACGTTCAGGAGGAATCTTTCCCAATTCCCTCCTTTCCTGGGATACAATCCCTGCCACGTTCAGGAGGAATCTTTCCCATTTCCCTCCTTTTCTGGGATACAATCCCTGCCACGTTCAGGAGGAATCTTTCCCAATTCCCTCCTTTCCTGGGATACAATCCCTGCCACGTTCAGGAGGAATCTTTCCCATTTCCCAGCTTTTCTGGGATACAATCCCTGCCACGTTCAGGAGGAATCTTTCCCATTTCCCAGCTTTCCTGGGATACAATCCCTGCCTGTGCAGGAGGAATCTTTCCCATTTCCCTCCTTTTCTGGGATACAATCCCTGCCACGTTCAGGAGGAATCTTTCCCATTTCCCAGCTTTCCTGGGATACAATCCCTGCCACGTTCAGGAGGAATCTTTCCCATTTCCCAGCTTTCCTGGGATACAATCCCTGCCTGTGCAGGAGGAATCTTTCCCAATTCCCTCCTTTTCTGGGATACAATCCCTGCCTGTGCAGGAGGAATCTTTCCCATTTCCCAGCTTTTCTGGGATACAATCCCTGCCACGTTCAGGAGGAATCTTTCCCATTTCCCAGCTTTTCTGGGATACAATCCCTGCCACGTTCAGGAGGAATCTTTCCCGGTTTCCCTCCTTTCCTGGGATGCAAACAGGTGGATGTGGATCCCCCCCTTCCCTCCCTGCTCCGGGCCCCTGGAATTGGAATGTGTTCCCACGTTAATCATTGCCAAGGCTCGGAGATTCCGGAGCCGGGAAATCCTTGGCAACGGCAGCGGGAATCGACATTCCAGGGCTGCCGTATTCCAGAGGCTCCCGAGGGCACAGCTATTTCTAGGAATGGCCTGGGCACAGGCCCTGGATCAGGCAGGATCCCGGGATTTGGGGGGATTTGGGGGGGGGGATTCCCTGGGGTTGATCCGTGGGCTTGGGGATATCCCGGTTTGGGGGGACCTTTCCTGTGGGATTCTCCCTGCTAGGATGGAGGATATTCCTTCCAGGATTCCCTCCTAAAAGAGGAATGAGGCTCATTCCCAAATTTCTGAGGGCAAAACAACAATCAGTGACTGGTTTGGATCATTCCAGGACCTTTCCTGTGGGATTCTCCCTGCTAGGATGGAGGATATTCCTTCCAGGATTCCCTCCTAAAAGAGGAATGAGGCTCATTCCCAAATTTCTGAGGGCAAAACAACAATCAGTGACTGGTTTGGATCATTCCAGGACCTTTCCTGTGGGATTCTCCCTGCTAGGATGGAGGATATTCCTTCCAGGATTCCCTCCTAAAAGAGGAATGAGGCTCATTCCCAAATTTCTGAGGGCAAAACAACAATCAGTGACTGGTTTGGATCATTCCAGGACCTTTCCTGTGGGATTCTCCCTGCTAGGATGGAGGATATTCCTTCCAGGATTCCCTCCTAAAAGAGGAATGAGGCTCATTCCCAAATTTCTGAGGGCAAAACAACAATCAGTGACTGGTTTGGATCATTCCAGGACCTTTCCTGTGGGATTCTCCCTGCTAGGATGGAGGATATTCCTTCCAGGATTCCCTCCTAAAAGAGGGATGAGGCTCATTCCCAAATTTCTGAGGCCAAACCAACAACCAGTGACGGGTTTGGACCTTTCCTTTGGGATTCTCCCTGCTGGGATGGAGGATATTCCTTCCAGAATTCCCTCCTAAAAGAGGGATGAGGCTCATTCCCGAATTTCTGAGGGCAAAACAACAATCAGTGACTGGTTTGGACTTTTCCCGTGGGATTCTACCCCCTGGAAGGAAGGATATTCCAGGATTCCTGGAAGGAGGGATGAGGCTCATTCCACCCCTCATGTCTTGTTCCCCCTATTCCCGAATTTCTGAGCGCAAACCAGAAATTGGCCTTGGGAGAAGATCCCAGCCTTGGGAACAGGATCCTGGCCTTGGGAACAGGATCCAGGCCTTGGGAACAGGATCCAGGCCTTGGGAACAGGATCCAGGCCTTGGGAACAGGATCCTGGCCTTGGGAACAGGATCCAGGCCTTGGGAACAGGATCCAGGCCTTGGGAACAGGACTGACAGGAGTGATGGGAATGTTGGTGGGAGGAAGGGGATGGAATTCCCTGGTTTAGGGAATTAACCAACCCCAGGATGAGCTGACAGGATCTGGATGCCAACAGGGATGGGGATGGAGCTCCTGGGATGGGGGTGGAGCTCCAGAGATGGGAATTTGGATCACCTGGATGGGCAGGAGTGATGGGAATGTTGGTGGGAGGAAAGGGGTGGAATTCCCTGATTTAGGGAATAAAACCAACCCCAGGATGAGCTGACAGGATCCAGATCCAACCCAGCTGCAGGATCAGGGACAGGGATGGGGATGGAGCTCAGGGATGGGGATGGAGCTCAGGGATGGGGATGGAGCTCAGGGATGGAGCTCAGGGATGGGGATGGAGCTCAGGGATGGAGCTCAGGGATGGAACTCAGGGATGGAGCTCAGGGATGGAGCTCAGGGCTGGGGATGGAGCTCAGGGATGGGGATGGAGCTCAGGGATGGAGCTCAGGGATGGGGATGGAGCTCAGGGATGGGGATGGAGCTCAGGGATGGGGATGGAGCTCAGGGATGGGGATGGAGCTCAGGGATGGGGATGGAGCTCAGGGATGGAGCTCAGGGATGGGGATGGAGCTCAGGGATGGAGCTCAGGGATGGGGATGGAGCTCAGGGATGGGGATGGAGCTCAGGGATGGGGATGGAGCTCAGGGATGGGGATGGAGCTCAGGGATGGGGATGGAGCTCAGGGATGGAGCTCAGGGATGGGGATGGAGCTCAGGGATGGGGATGGAGCTCAGGGATGGAGCTCAGGGATGGAGCTCAGGGCTGGGGATGGAGCTCAGGGATGGGGATGGAGCTCAGGGATGGAGCTCAGGGATGGAGCTCAGGGATGGAGCTCAGGGATGGGGATGGAGCTCAGGGATGGAGCTCAGGGATGGAGCTCAGGGATGGGGATGGAGCTCAGGGATGGAGCTCAGGGATGGGGATGGAGCTCAGGGATGGAGCTCAGGGATGGAGCTCAGGGATGGGGATGGAGCTCAGGGATGGGGATGGAGCTCAGGGATGGGGATGGAGCTCAGGGATGGAGCTCAGGGATGGAGCTCAGGGATGGGGATGGAGCTCAGGGATGGGGATGGAGCTCAGGGATGGGGATGGAGCTCAGGGATGGGGATGGAGCTCAGGGATGGGGATGGAGCTCAGGGATGGAGCTCAGGGATGGAGCTCAGGGATGGAGCTCAGGGATGGGGATGGAGCTCAGGGATGGAGCTCAGGGATGGAGCTCAGGGATGGGGATGGAGCTCAGGGATGGAGCTCAGGGATGGGGATGGAGCTCAGGGATGGAGCTCAGGGATGGAGCTCAGGGATGGGGATGGAGCTCAGGGATGGGGATGGAGCTCAGGGATGGGGATGGAGCTCAGGGATGGAGCTCAGGGATGGAGCTCAGGGATGGGGATGGAGCTCAGGGATGGGGATGGAGCTCAGGGATGGGGATGGAGCTCAGGGATGGGGATGGAGCTCAGGGATGGGGATGGAGCTCAGGGATGGAGCTCAGGGATGGAGCTCAGGGATGGAGCTCAGGGATGGGGATGGAGCTCAGGGCTGGGGATGGAGCTCAGGGATGGAGCTCAGGGATGGGGATGGAGCTCCTGGGATGGAGCTCCAGGGTTGGGAATTGAGCTCCAGGGCTGGGATTTGAGGTGCTGGTAACTCCTGGCAACTCGGTTTCCAGGTAACTCCTGGTAAACAACCGAGCACCGGTCGGTGCTCCCAGGAGTCACCCTGAGCTCCCCACAAACCCAGGGATGGATCCCCACAAACCCAAGGATAAACCCCCCAAACCCAAGGACAAACCCCCATGAACCCAACGATGAACCCCCACAAAACCAAGGAAGAATCAACCACAAACCCAAGGACAAACCCCACCAACCCAAGGGTAAATCCCCACCAACCCAAGGGTAAATCCCCACCAACCCAAGGATGAATCATCATAAAACCAGGGATAAACCCCCACCAACCCAAGGATAAATCCCCACAAACCCAAGGACAAACCCCCATGAACCCAACGATGAACCCCCACAAAACCAAGGATGAATCAACCACCAACCCAGGGATGAATCCCCACAAACCCAATGACAGAACCTCCACCAACCCAATGATGACCCCCCCCAAACCCACCCAATGACACAACCCCCAACCCCCTCCCCCCGTTCCCCCCATCCCTCACCTGCCTGCCCAGCCCCCGAGATCCAGGGATGGATCCTCACAAACCCAATGACAAACCCCCCCCAAACCCAAGGACAAACCCCCATGAACCCAGTGATGAACCCCCACAAAACCAAGGATGAATCAACCACAAACCCAACAATAAAACCCCACCAACCCAAGGATAAATCCCCACAAACCCAGGGAAAAATCCTCACCAACCCAAGGACAAATCCCCCACCAACCCAACAATAAATCCCCACAAAACCAGGGATAAATCCCCACCAACCCAAGGATGAACCCCCACAAACCCAAGGATGAATCCCCACAAAATCAAGGACAAATCAACCACAAACCCAGGGATGAATCCCCACAAACCCAAGGATAAATCCCCACAAACCCAAGGACAAACCCCCCCCAAACCCAAGGACAAACCTCCATGAACCCAGTGATGAACCCCCACAAAAACAGGAATAAATCCCCCCAAACCCAGCTATAAATCCCCACCAACCCAAGGACAAATCCCCACCAAACCCAGGGATAAATCCCCACCAACCCAAGGATGAACCCCCACAAACGCAAGGATGGATCCCCACCAACCCAAGGATAAATCCCCATAAAACCAGGGATAAATCCCCACCAACCAAATGACAGAACCTCCACCAACCCAATGACAGGACCCCCACCAACCCAAGGATGAACCCCCCTAAACCCAACCCCCAACCCTCTCCCCCCGTTCCCCCCATCCCTCACCTGCCTGCCCAGCCCCCCCAAGATCCAGGGATGGATCCCCCCAAACCCAATGACAACCCCCCCAAACCCAAGGACAAACCCCCAACCCCCTCCCCCGTCCCCCCCATCCCTCACCTGCCTGCCCAGCCCCTCGAGATCCAGGAATGGATCCCCACAAAACCAAGGATAAATCCCCACAAACCCAGGGATAAATCCCCACAAACCCAGGGATAAATCCCCACCAACCCAAGAATAAATCCCCACCAACCCAAGAATAAATCCCCACCAACCCAAGAATAAATCCCCACCAACCCAAGGATGAACCTCCACAAACTCAAGGATGAAACCCCACAAAGCCAGTGGTGAAACCCCACAAAGCCAAGGATGAATCCCCACAAAATCAAGGACAAATCAATCACAAACCCAGGGATAAATCCCCACAAACCCAAGGATGAACCCCCACAAACCCAAGGATGAGCCCCCACAAACCCAGGGACAAATCCCCACCAACTCAAGGATAAATCCCCACCAACCCAAGGATGAACCCCCACAAAACCAAGGATGAAACCCCACAAACCCAAGGATAAATCCCCACCAAACCAGGGATAAATCCCCACAAACCCAAGGATAAACCTCCACAAAATCAAGGAAAAACCCCCTCAGACCCAATGACACAACCCCCAACCCCCTCCCCCGTTCCCCCATCCCTCACCTGCCTGCCCACCCCGCCGGTGTCCCCGTTTTGGCGGCTCTGGCTCCTCCAGGCCGCGGCGGTGCCGACGAGCAGGGTGTGGAGGCCGCAGGAGGCGGCGGCGCCGAGCAGGACGGGCCGGAGGCGCAGGGGCAGCGTCAGGAAGGCGGCGAAAGCGAAGAAGGCCTGCCAGCCCACCGTGTCTGCCGGCTCGGGGCAGCCCCCAAACCCTAACACCAGGTACCCCAAAACCTGCAGCGGGGTCAGCACGCACAGCACGCCCGGCAGGACGCGGCGGGCGAAGCGCTCGGGCAGCCGGCGGGCCCGGCACAGGAACAGCAGGGCCGCGTGAGCCGCCAGCGCCGCGCCCGCCAGCGCCGCCAGCGCCACCAGGGACGGCGATGGTGATGGTGATGATGGTGATGATGATGGCACCTCGTGGGACAGAGCGGCGCAGCACGTGGCCAGCACGTAGGCGTCGAAGAGCGCGGCGAAGGCCACCAGCACGGGCAGCGTGTCGCGGCGCTGCCGGCGGAAATAGGCCTGGTACAGGCTCTCCAGGGACGGCGGAGAGAAGGCCAGGCGGGCGCGGCGCGGCAGGCACGGCCAGCGCCGGGGGCAGCGCCCCGGGCACCGCGGGCACCCAGAGGGGGCAGGGTGAGGGGGTTCCGGCTCCTCCGCAGAGCCCGCGGCGCGCTCGGGGTCCGACGGGAGGCTGGCGGAGTAATCGGCTGAGTAATCGGCCGAGAATTCCGGCTCCGAGAAGGCACCGGGGAGGGGCATTTTGGGATGGGTGGAGGAGCAAAGGGGGGTTTTGTCCTGGTTGGATGTCAGAACACCCTGGGAAGGGGCATTTTGGGATGGATGAAGGAGCAAAGGAGGGTTTTGTCCTGGTTGGATGTCAGAAGGCACCGGGGAGGGGCATTTTGAGAAGGAGGATCTGAGGGGAGTTTTGTCCTGGTTGGAAATCAGAAGGTCCCAAGAAGGGGCATTTTGTGATGGATGAAGGAGCAAAGGGGGGGTTTTGTCCCAGTTGGATGTCAGAATGTCCCAGGAAGGGGCATTTTGAGGGAAGAGGGGAAGCTGTGTCCTGGTTGGAAATCAGAAGGCACTGGGGAGGGGCATTTTGAGAAGGAGGATCTGAGGGGAGTTTTGTCCCAGCTGGATGTCAGAAGGTCCCAGGAAGGGGCATTTTGGGAAGGGTGGAGGAGACTCAAGGGGGGTTTGTCCTGGTTGGAAATCAGAAGGTCCCAGGAAGGGGCATCTCAGAGGGAAGAGGGGGGGTTTTGTCCTGGCTGGAAATCAGAAGGTCCCAGGAAGGGGCATTTTGAGAAGGAGGATCTGAGGGGGGTTTTGTCCCGGTTGGAAATCAAAAGGTCCCAGGAAGGGGCATTTTGGGAAGGGTGGAGGAGCAGGGGGGGTTTTCCTGGTTGGAAAATGAGGGAAAATTTGTCAGGGAGGGGTCAGTGCAGGCATGGTGGGAGCAGGGGGGGCTGCCCGGGGAGGGGAGGGGAGGGGAGGGGAGGGGAGGGGAGGGGAGGAGAGGGGGGGTTCAGGGATCATTCCAGGATCACTGCCAGGCTGATTCCCAGGCTGATTCCCGGGTTGAGTCTGGGATCATTCCACGATGATTCCAGGCTGATTCCAGGCTGATTCCCAGGATGATTCCCCAGCTGATTTCAGGATGATTCCCCAGCTGATTCCCAGGTTGATCCCAGGCTGATTTCAGGATAATTCCAGGATAATTCCCCGGCTGATTCCCAGGTTGATTCTAGGCTGATCCCAGGTTGATTTCAGGATAATTCCACGCTGATTCCCAGGTTGATTCCAGGATCATTCCAGGCTGATTCCCAGGTTGGTTCTAGGCTGCTTCCCAGGCAAATTCCAGGCTAATTCCAGCCTGCTTCCCGGGCTGATTCCCAGGTCACTTCCCAGGCTGCTTCCCGAGTCTCTTCCCAGCTCCCGGACTCACCAGGCCTTCCCGCTTCTCCCAGCACAGGGGGAAAGGGATAACTGTGGGAGCCCGGGATGCCGGCTCGCTTCCCGGGCTGATTCCCGGCTGATTCCCGGGCTGATTCCCGGCGGATTCCCAGGCTGATTCCCAGGCTGATTCCCGGTTGATTCCCAGGCTGATTCCCAGGCTGATTCCCGGGCTGATTCCCAGCTCCCGGGCTCACCAGACCTTCCCGCTTTTCCAGGGCAGGGGGGAAAGGGATACCTGTGGATGCAGCGCCGCGCGGGAGGCTCCTTCCTTCCCAGGATCCTTCCCAGGATCCTTCCCAGGATCCTTCCCAGGTCACTTCCCAGGATCCTTCCCAGGATCCTTCCCAGGATCCTTCCCAGGGTCCTTCCCAGGGTCCTTCCCAGGATTCTTCCCAGGTCACTTCCCAGGCTACTTCCAGGCTGATTCCCGGGCTGATTCCCAGCTCTCTTCCCAGCTCCCAGCCGGCTTTTCAGGCCGCTTCCCGGACTGCTTCCCAAGCAATTTCCAACCTGCTTCCCGAGCTGCTTCCCACGCTGTTTCCCGGCGTGATTCCCGACCACTTCCCACGCTGTTTCCCGGGGTGATTCCCGTCTCCCGGCCTCCTTCCCGTTTTTCCCGGGCCCCCGCGCCGCTCTGGGGATGGATCCTGGCGCTGGGAGATGTCGCGATGCCTCCCCCTGCCCGCTCCTCCCCCGGCCTTTTCCCAGCGCTCCTTCCCGAGGTTTTTTTTCCCCCCGGGAATTGCGGGCTCCGCCTTTCCCCCCTCCCCGGCTCAGGCGCGCTCCGGCAGGGCTGGATCCATCCCGCATCCTTCCTTTCCCATGGATCCCTCCCGCATCCCGCGGGGCCTCGGCATGGACCGGGAAATGGGGATGTTTTTTTTCCCGAGGTTTTGGGGGCCGGGAGAGGGAACGACCCCGCCTTCCTTAACCCGCTCCTTCCCGACGCACCGGGAAAAGCGGGAAGAGCCAATTCCCGCCGGGATTTGGCCGTGGGAAAACTCACCCAGAGGGGTCGTGGCTTGGAGCGGCTGATCCAGAAATCCTAAAGCTCTCCCTGGATCCTTCCCTGCTCCAGCCTGGCCATTCCCAGCTCTCCCAGCCTGGATCCAGAGCCTGACATTGGATCCATCCCCAGCCCAACTCCTCTCTGGGAAGGAGTTCCGGGAACAAGGGGGGGTTCCCTGGGAATCTCGGCACTCAGGGAAGGGGCTCCCTTCCCCTTCCCTGCCTTTTCCATCCCCACATTCCATAAAAACCCCTCTGAGTGGATCCGGAGTGTTCTTTATCCCGGAATCCCACAATGGGTTGTGTGGGAAGGGATTTTCAGGATGATCCCATTCCATGTTCAGGGACAATTCCCGCTATCCCAGGGGATCCAACCCGGCCTGGGACATTCCCAGGGATCCAGGGGCAGCCACAGCTTCCCTGGGAATTCCAGCCCAGCCGGGAATCCCTTCCCAATCTCCCCCCTCCAGGCTCGGAGTCGCCCCCCCCCATCCCCTTTTTCCTTCCTTTTTCCCCCAAAACTCCCCCAAATCCCACGGAATCCTCTCCAGAAAATCCCTCCCCCTCTTCCCCCCCACTTCCAGCTGCTCCTCTTGCACCTCTGGATGCAGAAAACCAGGATAGAGGAGCCCCCCCACCCCCCCCCATTCCCGGGAATCCTCATCCCAGCAGCTCCCAGGGCCGCTTTTCCCGGGAATTCCTCCATCATTAACCATGGAATTCCCGGCTCCAGGTGAGGGTTGGATTCCCTGGATCCTGCCTGGGCACATCCCGGGGGTGTCAGGCCGGGAATCCTCCGGGAATGTCCCGTGGGAAGCCGGGAAGCAACATCCAAGGAGGAGTTTTCCATGCCAGGGATCCTTGGAGGGGGCAGAAATCCCTCGGGATTGGGATCTGGAGCCTGGATCTGGCGGCAGGGCTGGCTCTGGAATCCTGGAGGCCAGCCAGGATCCATCCCATCCCATCCCATCCTATCCCATCCCATCCCATCCCATCCCATCCCATCCCAACCCAAACCTCTGGAATCCCTGATCCCATCCAGGTTCCGCCACATCCCTGATCCCAAACCTCTGGATTCCCTTATCCCACATTCCCAGTCCAAGCCTTTGGATCCCCTGATCCCATTCAGGCTCCACCACATTCCCATCCCAAGCCTCTGGAATCCCAGATCCCAAAACTCTGGAATCTCAGATCCCAAACCTCTGGAATCCCTGATCCCAAAACTCTGGAATCCCTGATCCCATCCAGGCTTCCCTACATTCCCATCCCATCCCATCCCATCCCTGTATCCCATCCCTATATCCCATCCCATCCCAAGGCTCTGGAATCCCCTCTCCAAGCCCATTCCCAGGTCCCTGTCCCAGCCATTCCCAAGGTCCCGGAGATTCCTGGGAAGGGGAATTTGGGAACGAAGCAGGAACAGCTCCCGGAGCTCCCTTTGGATCCCGAGGGGATTTTAATGGACAGGAAGACACCAAAACCCGGGAATTCCGGGAAGGGAAATGTGTGGGATCAGCTCCAAACCCACCCCTGATCCGGGGAAAATTCCAGGAGAAACCCCCCAAAGTTCCAGATTTCCAGGAGAACCCCCCCCAAAATTCCAGGAGAAACCCCCCCAGAATTCCAGGAGACCCCCCCCCCCTCCCCCAATTCCAGGAGAAACCCCCAAAAGTTCCAGATTTCCAGGAGAAACAGTCCCAAAATTCCAGGAGAACACCTCCCCCAAATTCCAGATTTCCAGGAGAAACCTCCCCCCAGATTCCAGATTTCCAACACAAACCCCCCAAAATTCCAGAATAAACCCCCCAAAATTCCAGATTTCCAGGACCCCCGGGGGTTCTCCTGGTTTTTTTGATCCCTCCCGTGTTTTTTTCCCATTTTTTCCCGGTGTTTTTCCCTACTTGAGGTTCTTGAGGAGGGCAGTGCGTGCATTGACCACAGCCTTGAAATCCTGAGGGTTCTCCTGGATTTTTTTCCCATTTTTTTCCCCTACTTGAGGTTCTTGAGCAGGCCTTGGAATCCCGGGGGTTCTCCCGTTTTTTTTTATCCCTCCCGTGTTTTTTTCCTGGTTTTTCCCGGTGTTTTTCCCTACTTGAGGTTCTTGAGCAGACCTTGGAATCCTTGGGGGTTCTCCCGGTTTTTTTGATCCCTCCCGTGTTTTTTTCCCAGTTTTTCCCGGTGTTTTTCCCTACTTGAGGTTCTTGAGGAGGGCAGTGCGTGCATTGACCACAGCCTTGAAATCCTGAGGGTTCTCCTGGATTTTTTTCCCATTTTTTTCTCCTACTTGAGGTTCTTGAGCAGGCCTTGAAATCCCTGGGGTTCTCCCGGTTTTTTTGATCCCTCCCAGATTTTTTTCCCCTTTTTTTTTCCCTATTTGAGGTTCTTGAGCAGGCCTTGAAATCCCGGGGGTTCTCCCGGTTTTTTTGATCCCTCCCGGGTTTTTTTCCCAGTTTTTCCCGGTGTTTTTCCCTACTTGAGGTTCTTGAGGAGGGCAGTGCGTGCATTGACCACAGCCTTGAAATCCTGAGGGTTCTCCTGGATTTTTTTCCCATTTTTTTTCCCTATTTGAGGTTCTTGAGCAGGCCTTGAAATCCTGGGGGTTCTCCCGGTTTTTTTTGATCCCTCCCGTGTTTTTTTCCCATTTTTTCCCGTTGTTTTTCCCTACTTGAGGTTCTTGAGGAGGGCGGTGCGTGCGTTGACCACGGCCTTGGAATCCTGTTTTTTTTCCCAGATTTTTTTCCCATTTTTTTCCCCTTTTTAAGGTTCTCGAGCAGGCCTTGAAATCCCGGGGGCTTTCCCATTTTTTCCCCCCCTTTTCCCTCCCTTTTTTCCCTACTTGAGGTTCTCGAGCAGCGCCATCCACGCATTCAAATCCCGGGGGTTCTCCCAGTTTTTTTTGATCCCTCCCAGGTTTTTTTCCCGGTGTTTTTCCCTACTTGAGGTTCTTGAGGAGGGCGGTGCGTGCGTTGACCACGGCCTTGAAATCCCGGGTGTTCTCCTGGATTTTTTTCCTGGTTTTTTCCCTACTTGAGGTTCTTGAGCAGGCCTTGAAATCCCGGGGGTTTTCCCGTTTTTTTTGATCCCTCCCAGGTTTTTTCCTGGTGTTTTTCCCTACTTGAGGTTCTTGAGCAGGCCTTGGAATCCTGAGGGTTCTCCTGGATTTTTTTCCCTCCCTTTTTTCCCTACTTGAGGTTCTTGAGGAGGGCGGTGCGTGCGTTGACCACGACCTTGGAATCCCAGGGGTTCTCCTGGATTTTTTCCCGGTGTTTTTCCCTACTTGAGGTTCTTGAGGAGGGCGGTGCGGGCGTTGACCACGGCCTTGAAGGCGTCCTCGCTGCCGGGGGCCACGCACTTGTCCGGGTGCAGCAGCACGGCCAGGCGCCGGTACGCCTTGGTCACCTCCTCCCTGCGGAAAACACACCCCATTCCCGGTCATCCCAGCATTCCCAACATTCCAAACATTCCCAGCATTGTGTCCCAGAGTGCCCAGAGCGTGGGGAATCTACACTGAATGCCCTGGGATTAGGGAATGTCCACTGAGACCCCTGGGATTCCGGTACGCCTTGGTCACCTCCTCCCTGCGGAAAACACACACCATTCCCAGTGATCCCGCTGTTCCAGGCATTCCCAGCATTCCCAGAATTCCCAGCCCAGTTCCTGAGCTGGAAGGATCCACAAGGATCACCCACTGAGACCTCTGGGATTAGGGAATGTCCAGTTCAACCCCTGAGATTCTGGTACGCCTTGGTCACCTCCTCCCTGTGGAAAACACACCATTCCCAGGGTTCACAGCATTCCCAACATTCCCAGCATTGTGTCCCAGAGTGCCCAGAGTGTGGGGAATGTCCAGTTCAACCCCTGAGATTAGGGAATGTCCATGAGACCTCTGGGATTAGGGAATGTCCACTGAGACCCCTGGGATTCTGGTAGGCCTTGGTCACCTTCTCCCTATGGAAAACACACCATTCCCAGGGTTCACGGCATTCCCAACATTCCTGGAATTCCCAGAATTCCCAGCTCAGCTCCTGAGCTGGAAGGATCCACAAGGATCACCCACTGAGAGCCCTGGGATTAGGGAATGTCCATGAGACCCCTGGGATTAGGGAATGTCCATGAGACCCCTGGGATTCTGGTACGCCTTTGTCACCTCCTCCCTGTGGAAAACACACCATTCCCAGGGTTCACAGCATTCCCAACATTCCCAGCATTGTGTCCCAGAGTGCCCAGAGTGTGGGGAATGTCCAGTTCAACCCCTGAGATTAGGGAATGTCCATGAGACCTCTGGGATTAGGGAATGTCCACTGAGACCCCTGGG
This sequence comes from Pyrocephalus nanus, assembly GCA_038380795.1. NCBI lineage: Eukaryota > Metazoa > Chordata > Aves > Passeriformes > Tyrannidae > Pyrocephalus > Pyrocephalus nanus. The sequence continues at coordinate 1,495,400 of CM076260.1, forward strand.
ATTCTGGTAGGCCTTGGTCACCTTCTCCCTATGGAAAACACACCATTCCCAGGGTTCACGGCATTCCCAACATTCCTGGAATTCCCAGAATTCCCAGCTCAGCTCCTGAGCTGGAAGGATCCACAAGGATCACCCACTGAGAGCCCTGGGATTAGGGAATGTCCATGAGACCCCTGGGATTAGGGAATGTCCATGAGACCCCTGGGATTCTGGTACGCCTTTGTCACCACCTCCCTATGGAAAACACACCATTCCCAGGGTTCACGGCATTCCCAACATCCCAAACATTCCCAGCATTGTGTCCCAGAGTGCCCAGAATGTGGGGAATGTCCAGTTCAACCCCTGGGATTAGGGAATGTCCACTGAGACCCCTGGGATTCCGGTACGCCTTGGTCACCTCCTCCCTGCGGAAAACACACACCATTCCCAGTGATCCCGCTGTTCCAGGCATTCCCAGCATTCCCAGAATTCCCAGCCCAGTTCCTGAGCTGGAAGGATCCACAAGGATCACCCACTGAGAGCCCTGGGATTAGGGAATGTCCAGTTCAGCCCCTGGGATTAGGGAATGTCCATGAGACCCCTGGGATTCCGGTACGCCTTCGTCACCTCCTCCCTACGGAAAACACACCATTCCCAAAGTTCCTAGTATTCCCAGAATTCCCAATATTCCCAGAATTGTGCCCAATCATGTTCCCAGCGGGCCCAGTCTCTGGGATTAGGGAATCTCCAGTGCAACCCCTGGGATTAGGGAATATCCAGTTCCACCCCTGGGATTAGGGAATATCCAGTTCCACCCCTGGGATTAGGGAATCTCCAGTGCAACCCCTGGGATTAGGGAATGTCCAGTTCAACCCCTGGGATTAGGGAATCTCCAGTGCAACCCCTGGGATTAGGGAATATCCAGTGCAACCCCTGGGATTAGGGAATATCCAGTTCCACCCCTGGGATTAGGGAATATCCAGTTCCACCCCTGGGATTAGGGAATATCCAGTTCCACCCCTGGGATTAGGGAATCTCCAGTGCAACCCCTGGGATTAGGGAATGTCCAGTGCAACCCCTGGGATTAGGGAATATCCAGTTCCACCCCTGGGATTAGGGAATATCCAGTTCCACCCCTGGGATTAGGGAATATCCAGTTCCACCCCTGGGATTAGGGAATATCCAGTTCCACCCCTGGGATTAGGGAATCTCCAGTGCAACCCCTGGGATTAGGGAATGTCCAGTGCAACCCCTGGGATTAGGGAATATCCAGTTCCACCCCTGGGATTAGGGAATATCCAGTTCCACCCCTGGGATTAGGGAATGTCCAGTGCAACCCCTGGGATTAGGGAATGTCCAGTTCAACCCCTGGGATTAGGGAATCTCCAGTGCAACCCCTGGGATTAGGGAATATCCAGTTCCACCCCTGGGATTAGGGAATCTCCAGTGCAACCCCTGGGATTAGGGAATGTCCAGTTCAACCCCTGGGATTAGGGAATCTCCAGTGCAACCCCTGGGATTAGGGAATATCCAGTTCCACCCCTGGGATTAGGGAATATCCAGTTCCACCCCTGGGATTAGGGAATGTCCATGAGACCCCTGGGATTAGGGAATGTCCAGTTCAACCCCTGGGATTAGGGAATCTCCAGTGCAACCCCTGGGATTAGGGAATCTCCAGTTCAATCCCTGGGATTAGGGAATGTCCAGTGCAACCCCTGGGATTAGGGAATCTCCAGTTCCACCCCTGGGATTAGGGAATATCCAGTTCCACCCCTGGGATTAGGGAATATCCAGTGCAACCCCTGGGATTAGGGAATATCCAGTTCCACCCCTGGGATTAGGGAATATCCAGTTCCACCCCTGGGATTAGGGAATATCCAGTTCCACCCCTGGGATTAGGGAATATCCAGTTCCACCCCTGGGATTAGGGAATATCCAGTTCCACCCCTGGGATTAGGGAATATCCAGTTCCACCCCTGGGATTAGGGAATATCCAGTTCCACCCCTGGGATTAGGGAATATCCAGTTCCACCCCTGGGATTAGGGAATATCCAGTTCCACCCCTGGGATTAGGGAATATCCAGTTCCACCCCTGGGATTAGGGAATGTCCATGAGACCCCTGGGATTAGGGAATGTCCAGTGCATCCCCTGGGATTAGGGAATCTCCAGTTCAATCCCTGGGATTAGGGAATGTCCAGTGCCACCCCTGGGATTAGGGAATGTCCAGCTCAACCCCTGGAATTAGGGAATGTCCGGTTCAACCCCTGGGATTCTGGGAGGCCTTGGTCACCTCCTCCCTTTTTTTCCCTCCATTTTTTTTTCATTTTTTTGTGGGAATCTTTTCCCCAGGTGTCCCCCCTGACCTGGTGGCTCCGGGTTTGAGTGCCAGCATGTCCCAGCTGTCCTTGCTGTTGCGGATCCTGCGGATCGCGTCCGCCTGCTCCTTGGTGAAGGCCAGGCCGGCCCCGCCGGGAGGGCGCCTGCCACCATTGTCACACAGATCCACGATGGCCGAGTAGAACGTCTGGGAACACAGGGAATGAGGGATCAGTTATCCCAGGGATTAGGGAATGTCCAGGGCGCCTGCCACCATTGTCACACAGATCCACGATGGCCGAGTAGAACGTCTGGGAACACAGGGAATGAGGGATCAGTTATCCCAGGGATTAGGGAATGTCCAGGGCGCCTGCCACCATTGTCACACAGATCCACGATGGCCGAGTAGAACGTCTGGGAACACAGGGAATGAGGGATCAGTTATCCCTGGGATTAGGGAATGTCCAGGGCGCCTGCCACCATTGTCACACAGATCCACGATGGCCGAGTAGAACGTCTGGGAACACAGGGAATGAGGGATCAGTTATCCCAGGGATTAGGGAATGTCCAGGGCGCCTGCCACCATTGTCACACAGATCCACGATGGCCGAGTAGAACGTCTGGGAACACAGGGAATGAGGGATCAGTTATCCCAGGGATTAGGGAATGTCCAGGGCGCCTGCCACCATTGTCACACAGATCCACGATGGCCGAGTAGAACGTCTGGGAACACAGGGAATGAGGGATCAGTTATCCCAGGGATTAGGGAATGTCCAGGGCGCCTGCCACCATTGTCACACAGATCCACGATGGCCGAGTAGAACGTCTGGGAACACAGGGAATGAGGGATCAGTTATCCCAGGGATTAGGGAATGTCCAGGGCGCCTGCCACCATTGTCACACAGATCCACGATGGCCGAGTAGAACGTCTGGGAACACAGGGAATGAGGGATCAGTTATCCCAGGGATTAGGGAATGTCCAGGGCGCCTGCCACCATTGTCACACAGATCCACGATGGCCAAGTAGAACGTCTGGGAACACAGGGAATGAGGGATCAGTTATCCCTGGGATTAGGGAATGTCCAGGGCGCCTGCCACCATTGTCACACAGATCCACGATGGCCAAGTAGAACGTCTGGGAATACAGGGAATGAGGGATCAGTTATCCCTGGGATTAGGGAATGTCCAGGGTAATTCCTGGGATTAGGGGATATCCAGGGTAATTCCTGGGATTAGGGGATATCCAGGGTAATCCCTGGGATTAGGGGATGTCCAGGGTAATCTCTGGGATTAGGGGATATCCAGGGTAATCCCTGGGATTAGGGGATATCCAGGGTAATCCCTGGGATTAGGGGATGTCCAGGGTAATCCCTGGGATTAGGGGATATCCAAGGTAATCCCTGGGATTAGGGGATATCCAGGGTAATTCCTGGGATTAGGGGATATCCAGGGTAATCTCTGGGATCAGGGGATATCCAGGGTAATCTCTGGGATTAGGGGATGTCCAGGGTAATCCCTGGGATTAGGGAATGTCCAGGCTAATCCCTGGGATTAGGGGATGTCCAGGGTAATCCCTGGGATTAGGGAATATCCAGGGTAATCCCTGGGATTAGGGGATATCCAGGGTAATCTCTGGGATTAGGGGATATCCAGGGTAATTCCTGGGATTAGGGGATATCCAGGGTAATCTCTGGGATCAGGGGATATCCAGGGTAATCTCTGGGATTAGGGGATGTCCAGGGTAATCCCTGGGATTAGGGAATGTCCAGGCTAATCCCTGGGATTAGGGGGTATCCAGGGGAATCCCTGGGATTAGGGAATGTCCAGGCTAATCCCTGGGATTAGGGGGTATCCAGGGGAATCCCTGGGATTAGGGGATATCCAGGGTAATCCCTGGGATTAGGGAATGTCCAGGGATATCCAAGGTAATCCATGGGATTAGGGGGTATCCAGGGTAATCCCTGGGATTAGGGGATATCCAGGGATATCCAAGGTAATCCATGGGAGTAGGGGGTATCCAGGGTAATCCCTGGGATTAGGGAATATCCAGGCTAACCCACTGGGATTAGGGAATGTCCAGGGTATTCCCTGGGATTAAGGAATATCCAGGGCAACCCCTGGGATTAGGGATTATCCAGGGAAAAACCTGGGATTAGGGGATATCCAGTGCAACCCCTGGCAATAGGGAATGTCCAGGGCAACCCCTGGGATTGGGGAACATCCTGAAGTGGAAGGAGCCACAAGGATCATGGAATTCAACTTCTGCCCTTGCTCAGACATTCCAACATTCCCAACATTCCCAAACGCTCCTTGAGCTCTGGAGGCCTTGGATCCATGACCCTTCCCTGGGGATGAGCAATCCTGGCTATTCCAGCCCCTGGGATCCATCACCATTCCCTGGGGATGAGCAATCCTGGCTATTCCAGCCCCTTGGATCCATCCCCATTCCCTCTGGATGAGCAATCCTGGCTATTCCAGCCCCTGGGATCCATCACCATTCCCTCTGGATGAGCAATCCCGGCTATTCCAGCCCCTTGGATCCATCACCATTCCCTCTGGATGAGCAATCCTGGCTATTCCAGCCCCTTGGATCCATCCCCATTCCCTTTGGAGCTGCTCCAATCCCTTTGGATGAGCAATCCTGGCTATTCCAGCCCCTTGGATCCATCCCCATTCCCTCTGGATGAGCAATCCTGGCTATTCCAGCCCCTTGGATCCATCCCCATTCCCTCTGGATGAGCAATCCTGGCTATTCCAGCCCCTTGGATCCATCCCCATTCCCTCTGGATGAGCAATCCTGGCTATTCCAGCCCCTTGGATCCATCCCCATTCCCTCTGGATGAGCAATCCTGGCTATTCCAGCCCCTTGGATCCATCCCCATTCCCTCTGGAGCTGCTCCAATCCCTCTGGATGAGCAATCCTGGCTATTCCAGCCCCTTGGATCCATCCCCATTCCCTCTGGATGAGCAATCCTGGCTATTCCAGCCCCTTGGATCCATCCCCATTCCCTCTGGATGAGCAATCCTGGCTATTCCAGCCCCTTGGATCCATCCCCATTCCCTGGGGATGAGCAATCCTGGCTATTCCAGCCCCTTGGATCCATCCCCATTCCCTCTGGAGCTGCTCCAATCCCTCTGGATGAGCAATCCTGGCTATTCCAGCCCCTTGGATCCATCCCCATTCCCTTTGGATGAGCAATCCTGGCTATTCCAGCCCTTTGGATCCATCCCCATTCCCTCTGGATGAGCAATCCTGGCTATTCCAGCCCCTTGGATCCATCCCCATTCCCTCTGGATGAGCAATCCTGGCTATTCCAGCCCCTTGGATCCATCCCCATTCCCTCTGGATGAGCAATCCTGGCTATTCCAGCCCCTTGGATCCATCCCCATTCCCTCTGGATGAGCAATCCTGGCTATTCCAGCCCCTTGGATCCATCCCCATTCCCTCTGGAGCTGCTCCAATCCCTCTGGATGAGCAATCCTGGCTATTCCAGCCCCTGGGATCCATCACCATTCCCTCTGGATGAGCAATCCTGGCTATTCCAGCCCCTTGGATCCATCCCCATTCCCTCTGGATGAGCAATCCTGGCTATTCCAGCCCCTGGGATCCATCACCATTCCCTCTGGATGAGCAATCCTGGCTATTCCAGCCCCTGGGATCCATCCCCATTCCCTCTGGAGGAGCAATCCCGGCTATTCCAGCCCCTTGGATCCATCACCATTCCCTGGGGATGAGCAATCCTGGCTATTCCAGCCCCTTGGATCCATCACCATTCCCTCTGGATGAGCAATCCTGGCTATTCCAGCCCCTGGGATCCATGACCCTTCCCTCTGGATGAGCAATCCTGGCTATTCCAGCCCTTTGGATCCATCCCCATTCCCTCTGGATGAGCAATCCTGGCCATCCCTGCTCTCCAGGCCCTTTTCCCGTGGCCATTCCCACCTGGAACATCTCGTTGATTCCCTCTCCGGTCTGTGCCGAGGTCTCAAAGTAGAGGAATCCTCTGCTCTCAGCCCAGAGCCGGCCCTCGCTCTCGTCCACGCTCCGGTGCTTCGCTGAGTCCACCTGAACCCCGGGAAAAATCCCGCCAGGAAAAGGCATTGCTGCTTTTGTCCCACAGAAACGTTCCCAAAATCTCTCTTGTCCCTCACAAATATCCCCAAAGCCCCATTTTTCCCTCACAAACATTCCCAAATCCTTATTTTTTCCCTCAAAAAAATTCTCAAACCCCTCTTGCTCCACACAACCATTCCCAAATCCCCATTTTTCCCTCACAACCTTTCCCAACTCCCTCTTGTTCATCAGAATCATTCCCAAATCCCCATTTTTCCCTCATAAACATTCCCAAATCCCTCTTGTTCCTCACAAACATTCCCCAATTGCCCTTTTTCCCTCACAACCATTCCCAAATCCCCATTTTTCCCTCACAAACATTCCCAAATCCCCATTTTTCCCTCACAAACATTCCCAAATCCCCATTTTTCCCTCACAACCATTCCCAAATCCCCATTTTTCCCTCACAAAGATTCCCAAATCCCCATTTTTCCCTCACAAACATTCCCAAATCCCCATTTTTCCCTCACAAACATTCCTTAATCCCCATTTTTCCCTCACAAACATTCCTGAATCCCCATTTTTCCCTCACAACCATTCCCAAATCCCCGTTTTTCCCTCACAACCATTCCCAAATCCCCATTTTTCCCTCACAAACATTCCCAAATCCCTCTTGTTCCTCACAAACATTCCCAAATCCCTCTTGTTCCTCACAAACATTCCCAAATCCCCATTTTTTTGCTCACAACCATTCCCAAATCCCCATTTTTCCCTCACAAACATTCCCAAATCCCTCTTGTTCCTCACAAACATTCCCAAATCCCCATTTTTTTGCTCACAACCATTCCCAAATCCCCATTTTTCCCTTACAAACATTCCCAAATACCCATTTTTTTCCCTCACAACCATTCCCAAACCCCTCTTGTTCCTCACACACATTCCAAAATCTCCATTTTTCCCTCACAAACATTCCCAAATCCCCATTTTCCCCTCACAAAGATTCCCAAATCCCCCTTCTTCCTCACAAACATTCCCAAATCCCCACTTTTCCCTCACAAACATTCCCAAATCCCCATTTTTCCCTCACACACATTCCTTAATCCCTATTTTTCCCTCACAAACATTCCCAAATCCCCATTTTTCCCTCACACACATTCCTTAATCCCCATTTTTCCCTCACAACCATTCCCAAATCCCCATTTTTTCCTCACAATCATTCCCAAATCCCCATTTTTCCCTCACAACCATTCCCAAACCCCCATTTTTCCCTCACAACCATTCCCAAACCCCAATTTTTCCCTCCCACCCCTCTCCCGGATCATCTTCCCTCCAACTCTCCCTCCTCTTCCCGCCTTTCCCCGGCTCCGAATTCCAGCTGGGAATGCCGGGAATCCCAGGGCTCCCCACCTTGTTGGCGCAGACGACGAAGACGACGTTGTCCATGTTCCCGTGGGGACCCAGCTCCTGCTTCATCTCCGCCAGCCACGAATCCAGGGAGTCGAAGGATTCCTTGGAGCCCACGTCGTACACCAGGAGCACCCCCTGGGTGTCCTTGTAGAACTCGTTCCGGACCTGGAAAAGGGACACGTGGGGTGGGAAACCGGGAATGGATTCCCACTGCCAGAGATTGGGAAGGGATTCCCGGCTGGGAGGGGCTGGGCTGGAATTCCCAGGGAAGCTGTGGCTGCCCCTGGATCCCTGGGAATGTCCCAGGCCGGGTTGGATCCCCTGGGATAGCGGGAATTGTCCCTGAACATGGAATGGGATCATCCTGAAAATCCCTTCCCACACAACCCATTCTGGGATAAAGGACACTCAGGATGCACTCAGAGGGGTTTTTATGGAATGTGGGGATGGAAAAGGCAGGGAAGGGGAAGGGAGCCCCTTCCCTGAGTGCCGAGATTCCCAGGGAACCCCCCCTTGTTCCCGGAACTCCTTCCCAGAGAGGAGTTGGGCTGGGGATGGATCCAATGTCAGGCTCTGGATCCAGGCTGGGAGAGCTGGGAATGGCCAGGCTGGAGCAGGGAAGGATCCAGGGAGAGCTGGGAGCCCCTTCCAGAGCCTGCAGGGGCTCCAGGAGAGCTGGAGAGGGATTTGGGATCAGGGCCTGGAATAACTGGAAGGACACAGGGAATGGCTTCCCAGTGGGAAAGGGGAGATTGGGGTGGGAGATTGGGAAGGGATTCCCGGCTGGGAGGGTGGGGAGGGGCTGGGCTGGAATTCCCAGGGAAGCTGTGGCTGCCCCTGGATCCCTGCAGTGTCCCAGGCCGGGCTGGATCCCCTGGGATAGCGGGAATTGTCCCTGCCCGTGGAACAGGATGAGCTTTAAGATCCTTTCTCACCCAACCCCTCCCAGCATTCCCTGACGCTGCAGCGATGGAAACTCACAGAAAACAAATTCCCAAATTTCCCGGCGCCAACCCCGAAGTGAGGCGGATTTCGGGAATGCTGATGGATGCCAACCAATCCCAGGTGGGAAGGGAAGGGAAGGGGGGGCCATACCTCGTAGAAGAAGGGATGTCCTGCCATGTCAAAGATGTTCACCTTGATCTCCCGGTCCCTGATCTGCACCCTGGAAGAGATGCGGGAAACCCGGGAATTATGGAATTGCTCAGCTTGGAAAAGCCCTCTGAGATCATCCCAGGCCAGCCCTGCCCCGTGTCCCCAAGGGCCACAACCCCAGGGATTGGGAATCCCTGCAGGCATTGGGAATCCAGCCCTGCCCTGGGGAGTTCATTCCAGTGCCTGACAGCCCTTTCCAGGCGGGAATTGTTCCCGATATCCCTGGCCCAGCTGGAGGCCGTTCTCTCTCCCCTTGTTCCCTGGGAATTGGGGACACCCCCTGGCAGGGAGCAGATTCCCTGAGCCCATCCCGGTTTCCCGGTGGCCGTGCCGTGGCCGTGGCCTCACTTGGTGACTCCGTAGTCGATGCCGATGGTCGCCAGGTACTTGGACACGAACCTCTTCTCGCAGTACCTCTTGATGATGCAGCTCTGGGAAAAGGGGGGGAAAAACGGGAATCTCAGCGGGAATGGCCCCAAACAGCCCCATATTCCCAAAAAACAGGGAATTCCCAAAGGCTCCTGGATGCTTGAAGGCAGCGCTGGCCACGCCCATTTGGCCCAGCAGCCAATCAAGATCAATGATACCGAGCACGTCCCGCCCCCTCAGCTGTCAATCATTCTTTTCATAGCTGTCAATCATCCTCCGGAGCTGTCAGTCATCCATTCTTCGTCACGCCCCCTCAGCTGTCAATCATCTTCCCCCGCTGTCAATCATCCTCCCCCAAACTCTCAATCATCCCTCCTCTGCCACATCCCAGCTGTCAATCATCCCAATCCGCCACGCCCCTCAGCTGTCAATCATTTCAACTCCGCCACGCCCCTCAGCTGTCAATCATCCCCTCTGCCACGCCCCCTCAGATGTCAATCATCCCCAACTCCGCGCCCGCCTAAGTCAGTCATCCCTTAGTCCCACCCCTCCTCTGATTGGCTCGCCCACCCTTCAGCCCGCCAATCCGCGTACTCCCTCACGCAGCGCCCGCCTCCCCGCGCTTCTCATTGGTTGCCCGGCCCGCCCCTCAACTCCCACCCGCCAATGGGCGCTCCTCACCTTGCCCACCTCGGCGTTGCCCATGGAGATGACTTTAACGCGCAGCGCCTTGCGCGGCTCCTTCCGCTTCGGCGGGCTGGGCTCCATGGCGGGCCCGGGGCGGGAGGACCCGCAGGGGGGTCAGAGGAAGGGATGGAGGGAGGGAGGGATGAAGGGAGGGATGGAGGGAGAGGGAGCGGCGCTTCCCCCTCAGCCCTCGCCGCGCCGCTCCGCGCCGCAGCTCTCGCGAGACTTCGGGGAGCGCCCAGCGGCGGCAATGCAGCCCAAGCCCGAGTTCTCGCGAGATTTCGGGGGTGGGCCTAATGACCGGCAGGGGGCGCCAGGGGAGGCAAGGGGGGGTGGGGTCACGTGGCACCGTCACGTGGCGCGGGGGCTGTCACGCGGACTGGCGCGTGTCACTTGTCACGTGTCGCGTGGCATCTGTCCCCTCGTCATCTGTCACTTGTCCCCTGTCCATTGTCCCCTGTCACTTGGCCATTGTCCCCTGTCCCCTGTCACTTGTCCCTTGTACATTGTCCCTTGTCACCTGCCACCTGTCGCTTGTCCTTTGTCCCTTGCCCTTTGTCACTTGTCCTTTGTCCCTTGTTCAGTGTCCCTTGTCCTTTGTCACTTGTCCATTGTCACCTGTCCCTTGTCCCCTGTCACCTGCCCTTTGTCACTTATCCTTTGTCACTTGTCCTTTGTCACTTGTCCATTGTCACCTGTCCATTGTCCCTGGCCCCTGTCACTTGTCCCCTTGTCCCTTGCCCTTGTCCCTGTCACTTGCCCCTTATCAATTGTCCCCTGTCCCTTGTCCTCTGTCACTTGTCCACTGTCACGTCCCTCACCCTTGTCCCCTGTCCCTTGTCCCCTTGTTCCTGTCACTTGATCCTCGCTCCAACCTTTCCTGGGACTTTCCCAGGGATCCAGAGGCAGCCACAGCTTCCCTGGGAATTCCAGCCCAGCCCCTCCCAGCCGGGAATCCCTTCCCAATCTCCCACCCCAATCTCCCCTTTCCCAGTGGGAAGCCATTCCCTGTGTCCTTCCAGTCCTTCCAGGCCCTGATCCCAAATCCCTCTCCAGCTCTCCTGGAGCCCCTGCAGGCTCTGGAAGGGGCTCCCAGCTCTCCCTGGATCCTTCCCTTCTCCAGCCTGGCCATTCCCAGCTCTCCCAGCCTGGATCCAGAATCCCCTCCTTTCTCCAGCCCTGGAGCTGCATCCCAGGCTCCCAAAATCTTGGGATGTGCTGCTGCCAGAAGATCCAGACAGATCCAGGTCGGCTCAGCCGCTTCTGGAAAATCCCAGGGAGGGACACAGGGATGGAAAATCCCAGGCAGGGACACAGGGATGGAAAATCCCAGGGATGGAAAATCCCAGGCAGGGACACAGGGAGGGTTTGGTTTCCCTGGATCAAAACAGGGACACCCAGGAAAGGCCTGAGAGCACCTGGAGCAAGGGGGGAAAATCTGGGAATCTGGGAGATTCCTCCCTGGTTTTCCAAGGAGAAAGAGGCAGGGAAAGAGCTGCGGTTCCCAATGTTTTTAGCCCTGGAAACAATGGGGATTTATGGAATCACCAGGGTTGGAAAAGTTGGAATCCGACCCCTCACCCCCTGTCCCCAAGGGCCACATCCCCAGGGATTGGGAATCACTCCAGGGATTGGGAATCCAGCCCTGCCCTGGGAAGTTCATTCCAAGGTTTCACCACCATTTCCAGGCGGGAATTGTTCCCAAATATCCCACCTGGCCCAGCTGGAGGTTGTTCCTTCTCCCTCCTGGCCCTTTTTCCCTGGGAATTGGGGACCCTCCACCTCCGGAAAATTCCTGACAGGGAATTCCCATATCCAGGGTATCCCTAAAAACCTCCAGGGATGGGGGATCCACCCCTGCCAAGGCTGGACAACCCATTCCAGGTGGGAATCGTTCCCAATTTCCCACTGGAATCTCCCCTGGCCCAGCTGGAGGTTGTTCCCTCTCCCTCCTGGCCCTCGTTCCCTGGGAATTGGGGATCCAGGAATCCGGAAAATTCCTGATGGGGGGTTTTGGAGGAGCTGGGACAGTTCCAGGATGGCCCGGAATCCTCAGGGATGGCTCAGGATGGAAAATCCCTCTGGAATTCCGGAGTCCAACCATTCCCAGCACTGCCAGGAATCCCCAAGGGGCCACATCCCCAGGGATTGGGAATCCCTGCCGGGATTGGGAATCCAGCCCTGCCCTGGGAAGTTCATCCCAATGTTTCACCACCCTTTCCAGGTGGGAATTGTTCCTGATATTCCCTCTCCTCCTGGCCCTCATTCCCTGGGAATTGGGGACATCTCCCCCCTCCTGGCAGGGAATTCTGGAGGCTGGAAAATCCCCCTCCTGATCCCTCTTTTCCCTGGGCTGAGCCCCTTCCCGGCTCCCTGGGCCATTCCCGCTGCTCCAGCCCCTTCCCTGGCCCCATTCCAGCCCTTTTTCTGCCCTTGGAGCAGCCGGAGCCGGAGCTGATCCCGGGATTTCGCTCCTCACCGCTGACTCAGCAAAGATTCCCCCGCTCTGGGGACGAGGACACGGCTCCAGGTCCCCTTTCCCAGGGATTTGGCGGCTCCAAACCTCGGGAAATCCGCCCACATTCCCGAATTTTTGTAAGGCCGGGCCTCTTTTCCCACCTGGGGCTGGTTGGTGTAATTAGGGAATGCTCCTTCCCTCGGGATAACGAGGCTTTAATTAAACCATCTCAGCTGTTAATTGGGCCGAGGATTCCTGGGATTGGGGGGGGGAGGGGCCATCCCGAGGGATCCAACACTTCCATGGGAATGGGGACACATAGGGACAGGGATCTGGGAATTCCTGGGCATTCCCAGCCCCCCAAAACCAGCTGGAAAATGGGGTTTATTGGGAATTAGGAGTGGGAGGATGAGGAGGGAAGAAGTGGCCAATCCCTCATCCCACACAAATCCCTCTGGGAACAGCCCCCATTCCCAAATCCACACTCCCAGGCTCAGGGATTTGACTCCTGGGAATTCCTGGACATTCCCAACCCCCCAAAACACCTGGAAAGTCCCTTTTTTATTGGGAATCGAGAGACTGATGAGGAGGGAAGAAGCGGCCAATCCCTCATCCCACACAAATCCCTCAGGGATTCTTTGGGAATCTGGGAACACCCCCACACTCCCAGGCTCAGGGATGGGACCCCTGGGAATTCCTGGGCATTCCCAACCCCCCAAAAACAGCTGGAAAGTCCCTTTTTTATTGGGAATCGAGAGACTGATGAGGAGGGAAGAAGTGGCCAATCCCTCATCCCACACAAATCCCTCAGGGATTCTTTGGGAATCTGGGAACACCCCCACACTCCCAGGCTCAGGGATGGGACCCCTGGGAATTCCTGGGCATTCCCAACCCCCCAAAAACAGCTGGAAAATGGGGTTTATTGGGAATTAGGAGTGTGAGGATGATGAGGAAGAAGTGGCCAATCCCTCATCCCACACAAATCCCTCTGGGAACAGCCCCCATTCCCAAATCCACAGTCCCAGGGATGGGACTCCTGGGAATTCCTGGGCATTCCCAGGCCCCCAAAAACAGCTGGAAAATGGGTTTTCTTGGGAATTAGGAGTGTGAGGATGATGAGGGAAGACCCCCCATCCCCTTTTGGGGACCCCCAGTCCCTTTTAGGGTCGAATTTAAGATCCCCCAACCCCTTTTAGGGCCCTCCCAGTCCCTTTTAGAGCCCCCCAGCCCCTTTTAGGGACTCCTGAACCCCTTTTAGGGTCGAATTTAAGACCCCCCAGTCCCTTTTAGGCCCCTCCCAACCCTTTTGGGGTCGAATTTAAGACCCCCCCAACCCCTTTTAGGCCCCTCCCAGCCCCTTTTAGGGTCACGTTTAGGACCCCTCAGTCTCTTTTTAGGGCCCCCCAGACCCATTAAGGGACCCCAGCCCCTTTTAGGGTCGAATTTAAGACCCCCCGACCCCTTTTAGGGCCCCCCTATTCCCTTTTGGGGTCGAATTTAAGACCCCCCAACCCCTTTTGGGGTCGAATTTAAGACCCCCCAACCCCTTTTAGGCCCCCCCACCCCTTTTGGGGTCGAATTTAAGACCCCAACCCCTTTTAGGGCCCCCCTAGCCCCTTTTAAGATCGAATTTGAGACCCCACAACCCCTTTTAGGGCCCCGGGGGGGTTCCCTGAGCGACCCCAAAAATCCCCGCGCGACCCCAAAAAAGCCCCGGGCGACCCCAAAAATCCCCCGGCCGTGCCCACCCCTCTCCCAGAGGTTTCTGGGAATCCTTTCCCGGGATTCTGGGAATCCATGGAAAAAAAAACCCACAAAATAAAAACGGGAGCGGGGGGCGTGGCTCGGATGAAGCTCCGCCCCCTCCCAAACCCCGCCCCCTTCCCAAATTCCCGCCCCTTTCCCCCGGTCCCGGTGGGATCGAGCCGGGAATAGGGCCGGGAGCGGGGCCGGGGCCATGTACGGTGAGTTCCCGGGAAATTATGGGATGGGCAGCGGGATTTGGGGTCGGGAATGGGATCGGGAATGGGATCGGGAATGGGGGCCGAGCGCGCGGAGCGGGCGGGGGGGGCGGGGCCACCCCAAAATTAATGGGGGGGAGAATCCGCTTATAGGGCCGGGAACCCCAAAATTAATGGGGTGAGACGCTTATAGGGCCGGACATCCCTTAATTAGTGGGGTGAGACCTCTCTATAGGGCCGGGAATCCCATAATTAACGGGGTGAGACCCCTTTGGGGTCTGTTTATGGGGCTGAGCATCCTAAAGATTAATGGGGTCAGACCCCTCTATAGGGCTGGGCACCCCTTAATTAATGGGGTGAGACCCCTATATGGGGCCGGGCATCCCATAATTAATGGGGTGAAACCCCTCTGTAGGGCTGGGAACCCCTTAATTAATGGGGTCAGACCCCTCTGTAGGGCTGAGCACCCCCTAATTAATGGGGTGAGACCCCCCTATAGGGCCGGGCATCCCTTAATTAATGGGGTGAGACCCCTTTGGGATCTGTTTATAGGGCTGAGCATCCCAAAATTAATGGGGTGAGACACTTATAGGGCCAGACATCCCTTAATTAATGGGGTGAGACCCCCCTATAGGGCCGGGCACCCCTTAATTAACGGGGTGAGACCCCCCTATAGGGCTGGGAACCCCCTAATTAAGGGGGTCAGACCCCCCTATAGGGCTGGGAACTTCTTAATTAATGGGGTGAGACCCCCCTGTGGGGCCAGGCATCCCTAATTAATGGGGTGAGACCCCTCTGTAGGGCTGGAAATCCTATAATTAGTGGGGTGAGACCACTTTGGGGTTGGTTTATAGGGTTGAGCATCCTAAAGATTAATGGGGTGAGACCCCTCTGTAGGGCTGGGAACCCCATAATTAATGGGGTGAGACCCCTCTGGGGTCCGTTTATAGGGCTGAGCATCCTAAAGATTAATGGGGTGAGACCCCTCTGTGGGGCTGGAAATCCTATAATTAGTGGGGTGAGACCCTTTTGGGGTCTGGCCCTAATTAATGGGGTGAGACCCCTCTAATAGACCTGGGAACCCCTTAATTAATGGGGTGAGACTCCTTTGGGGTCTGGTTTATAGGGTTGAGCATCCCAAAGATTAATGGGGTCAGACCCCTTTGTAGACCTGGGAACCCCCTAATTAATGGGGTGAGACCCCCCTATAGGGCCGAGCATCCCTTAATTAAGGGGGTCAGAGCCCTCTAATAGGACTGGGAACTCCCTAATTAATGGGGTGAGAGCCCTCTATAGGGTCGGGCATCTCAAAATTAATGGGGTGAGACCCCTTTGGGGTCTGTTTATGGGGCTGAGCATCCCTTAATTAATAGGGTGAGACCCCTCTGTAGGGCTGGGAACCCCCTAATTAGTGGGGTGAGACCCCTTTGGGGTCCATTTATAGGGCTGAGCATCCCAAAATTAATGGGGTGAGACCTCTCTGTGGGGCTGGGCACCCCCTAATTAATGGGGTGAGACCCCCACATAGGGCTGGGAACCTCTTAATTAATGGGGTGAGACCCCCCTGTGGGGCCAGGCATCCCTAATTAATGGGGTGAGACCCCTCTGTAGGGCTGGAAATCCTATAATTAGTGGGGTGAGACCCCTTTGGGGTCTGTTTATGGGGCTGAGCATCCTAAAGATTAATGGGGTGAGACCCCTCTATAGGGCTGGGAACCCCTTAATTAATGGGGTGAGACCCCTCTGGGGTCCGTTTATAGGGCTGAGCATCCTAAAGATTAATGGGGTGAGACCCCTCTGTGGGGCTGGAAATCCTATAATTAGTGGGGTGAGACCCTTTTGGGGTCTGGCCCTAATTAATGGGGTGAGACCCCTCTAATAGACCTGGGAACCCCATAATTAATGGGGTGAGCTCTCTTTGGGGTCTCCCCCTAATTAATGGGGTGACCCCCCTCTAATAGGGCTGGGAATCCCCTAATTAATGGGGTGAGACCCCTTTGGGGTCTGGTCTATAGGGTTGAGCATCCCAAAGATTAATGGGGTGACCCCCCCCCTATAGGGCTGGGAATCCCATAATTAATGGGGTGAGACCCCCCTATTAGGGCTGGGAACCTCCTAATTAATGGGGTGAGACCCCTTTGGGGTTGGGGCCACCCTGGCCCTCAATGGGGCTGTGCATCCCCCACTGACCGGGAAGGACTGGGATTACTGGGAATGACCCCATTTGGGATTGGGGTCACCCTGGCCCTTTATGGAGTTGTTGCATCCCCCATTTCCTGCCGGGAACGATCCCATAAAGTCTCTTCCTGGCCCTTGATCCCAGTCCTGAGAGGCCACAGTTCCCAAATCCCTGGGTTTGGGATCCCTGGGTTGGGACTGACCTTGTTTTATGGGATCAGCCATCCCATTATGGGATTGGGGGGTGGGAGGGGCCCAATTCCCCCAAATCCCTGTTTTTGGGATCCCTGGATTTGGGACTGACCTTGTTTTATGGGATCAGCCATCCCATTATGGGATTGGGGGCTGGGAGGGGCCCAATTCCCCCAAATCCCTGGTTTTTGGGACTGCCCTTGTTTTATGGGATCAGTCCCATTTATAGGGTGGGAAATGTCCCCTCTGTTCCTGTCCCTTGATCCCATTCCCAGGGGGATCCAAATCCCTGGTTTTGGGATCCCTGGGTTTGGGACTGACCTTGTTTTATGGGATTGGGGGGGTGGGAGGGGCCCAATTCCCCCAAATCCCTGGTTTTGGGATCCCTGATTTTGGGACTGCCCTTGTTTTATGGGATCAATCTCATTTATAGGGTGGGAAATGTCCCCTCTGTTCCTGTCCCTTTATCCCATTCCCAGGGGGATCCAAATCCCTGTTTTTGGGATCCTCTGGATTTGGGAATGACCTTGTTTTATGGGATGGGGGGGGGGGGGGGGAGGGGCCCAATTCCCCCAAATCCCTGTTTTTGGGATCCCTGGGCTCTGGGACTGACCCTGTTTTATGGGATCAATCCCAATTGTGGGATGGGGGGTGGGAATCACTCCAGGGAAGATCCACAGGGAAAGGGGGGCCCAATTCCCCCAAATCCCTGTTTTTTGGGATCCCTGGGCATTGGGAATGACCTTGTTTTATGGGATGGGAAGGGCCCAATTCCCCCAAATTCCTGGTTTTGGGATCCCTGGGTTGGGACTGACCTTGTTTTATGGGATCAATCCCATTTATAGGGTGGGAAATGTCCCCTCTGTTCCTGTCCCTTTATCCCATTCCCAGGGGGATCCAAATCCCTGTTTTTGGGATTGCTGGGCTTTGGGACTGACCTTGTTTTATGGGATCAATGATCCCATTATGGGATTGGGGGAGGGGGGTGGGAGGGGCCCAATTCCCCCCAATCCCTGATTTTTGGGATCCCTGGGCTTTGGGACTGCCCTTGTTTTATGGGATCAGCCATCCCATTATGGGATTGGGGGGTGGGAGGGGCACAATTCCCCCAAATCCCTGTTTTTGGGATCCCTGGATTTGGGAATGACCTTGTTCCCAAATCCCGGTGGTTTTTTTGGGAGCCGTGGGCGGAGCCGCTGGAAAAGCCCCGCCCCCTCCCCCTTCCCTCCCCTCCCCCCCCGTCATTCCCGACAAACCGCGGCAGATTTTTTGGGAATATCCCGGGGGTGCCTCTTCAGTCCCTGATCCCGGACCCTCCTTCCCGCCCTTCCATCCATCCCGAATTCCCAAATTCCCGCTGGATCCATCCCTAATTCCTGCAGGATCCATCCCTGATTCCTGCAGGAGGAAAAGAGGAATTCCCACATCCCGAATTCCTGCTGGATCCATCCCAAATTTCCTGCAGGATCCATGGCCCCCTTCCCGAATCCCCAAAATTGGGATCCATCCCTAA
This sequence comes from Pyrocephalus nanus, assembly GCA_038380795.1. Taxonomy (NCBI): domain Eukaryota; kingdom Metazoa; phylum Chordata; class Aves; order Passeriformes; family Tyrannidae; genus Pyrocephalus; species Pyrocephalus nanus. The sequence continues at coordinate 1,513,670 of CM076260.1, forward strand.
TTCCTGCAGGATCCATCCCTAATTCCCTCAGGATCCATCCCCCCATCCCTAATTCCCCCAGGATCCATCCCTCATTCCCCCAGGATCCATCCCCCCCCCTCCCAAATTTCCTGCAGGATCCATCCCAAATTCCCAAAATTGGGATCCATCCCTAATTCCTACAGGAGTAATTCCCATCCCCCCCCCCCCCCCCCATCCCTAATTCCTGCTGGATCCTTCCTTAGTTCCCTAAATCCCACAGGATCCATCCCCTCCATCCCTAATTCCCTAAATTTGGATCCATCCCTAATTCCTGCAGGAGGAATTCCCACCCCCCCATTCCCATCCCTAATTCCCACAGGATCCATCCCTGATTCCCGCAGGATCCATCCCAAATTCCTGCAGGATCCATCCCTAATTCCCTCAGGATCCATCCCTAATTCCCTCAGGATCCATCCCTAATTCCCTCAGGATCCATCCCTAATTCCCGCAGGATCCATCCCAAATTCCTGCAGGATCCATCCCTAATTCCCTAAATTTGGATCCATCCCTGATTCCCGCAGGATCCATCCCCAATTCCCGCAGGATCCATCCCTGATTCCCGCAGGATCCATCCCTGATTCCCGCAGGATCCATCCCAAATTCCTGCAGGATCCATCCCAAATTCCTGCAGGATCCATCCCTAATTCCTGCAGGATCCATCCCTAATTCCCTAAATTTGGATCCATCCCTAATTCCCGCAGGATCCATCCCTGATTCCCGCAGGATCCATCCCAAATTCCTGCAGGATCCATCCCTAATTCCTGCAGGATCCATCCCTGATTCCCGCAGGATCCATCCCAAATTCCTGCAGGATCCATCCCTAATTCCTGCAGGATCCATCCCTAATTCCCAAATTCCCAAAATTGGGATCCACCCCTAATTCCTGCAGGAGGAATTCCCACCCCCCCCATTCCCATCCCTAATTCCTGCAGGATCCATCCCTAATTCCCCCAGGATCCATCCCTAATTCCTGCAGGATCCATCCCTAATTCCCTCAGGATCCATCCCTAATTCCCTCAGGATCCATCCCTAATCCCTGCTGGATCCATCCCTAATCCCTGCTGGATCCATCCCCAATTCCCGCAGGATCCATCCCTAATTCCCGCAGGATCCATCCCTGATTCCCGCAGGATCCATCCCAAATTCCTGCAGGATCCATCCCTAATTCCCTAAATTTGGATCCATCCCTGATTCCCGCAGGATCCATCCCTGATTCCCGCAGGATCCATCCCAAATTCCTGCAGGATCCATCCCTAATTCCCTAAATTTGGATCCATCCCTGATTCCCGCAGGATCCATCCCTAATTCCCTCAGGATCCATCCCTAATTCCTGCAGGATCCATCCCTAATTCCCTCAGGATCCATCCCTAATTCCCGCAGGATCCATCCCTAATTCCCTCAGGATCCATCCCTAATTCCCTCAGGATCCATCCCTAATTCCCTCAGGATCCATCCCAAATTCCTGCAGGATCCATCCCTAATTCCCTCAGGATCCATCCCTAATCCCTGCAGGATCCACCCCTAATTCCCACAGGAGGAATTCCCATTCCCCCCCCCATCCCTAATTCCTGCAGGATCCTTCCTTAGTTCCCTAAATCCCACAGGATCCATCCCCTCCATCCCTAATTCCCAAAATTTGGATCCATCCCTAATTCCTGCCGGAGGAATTCCCACCCCCCCATTCCCATCCCTGATTCCCGCAGGATCCATCCCTGATTCCCGCAGGATCCATCCCAAATTCCTGCAGGATCCATCCCTAATTCCTGCAGGATCCATCCCTGATTCCCGCAGGATCCATCCCAAATTCCTGCAGGATCCATCCCTAATTCCTGCAGGATCCATCCCTAATTCCCAAATTCCCAAAATTGGGATCCACCCCTAATTCCTGCAGGAGGAATTCCCACCCCCCCCATTCCCATCCCTAATTCCTGCAGGATCCATCCCTAATTCCTGCAGGATCCATCCCTAATTCCTGCAGGATCCATCCCTAATTCCCAAATTCCCAAAATTGGGATCCACCCCTAATTCCTGCAGGAGGAATTCCCACCCCCCCCATTCCCATCCCTAATTCCTGCAGGATCCATCCCTAATCCCTGCTGGATCCATCCCCAATTCCCGCAGGATCCATCCCTAATTCCCGCAGGATCCATCCCTGATTCCCGCAGGATCCATCCCTGATTCCCGCAGGATCCATCCCAAATTCCTGCAGGATCCATCCCTAATTCCCTAAATTTGGATCCATCCCTAATTCCCTCAGGATCCATCCCTGATTCCCGCAGGATCCATCCCTAATTCCCTAAATTTGGATCCATCCCTAATTCCCGCAGGATCCATCCCTAATTCCCTCAGGATCCATCCCTAATTCCTGCAGGATCCATCCCTAATTCCCTCAGGATCCATCCCAAATTCCTGCAGGATCCATCCCTAATTCCCTCAGGATCCATCCCTAATTCCCGCAGGATCCATCCCTAATTCCTGCAGGATCCACCCCTAATTCCCACAGGAGGAATTCCCATTCCCCCCCCCATCCCTAATTCCTGCAGGATCCTTCCTTAGTTCCCTAAATCCCACAGGATCCATCCCCTCCATCCCTAATTCCCAAAATTTGGATCCATCCCTAATTCCTGCCGGAGGAATTCCCACCCCCCCATTCCCATCCCTAATTCCCACAGGATCCATCCCTGATTCCCGCAGGATCCATCCCAAATTCCTGCAGGATCCATCCCTAATTCCTGCAGGAGGAATTCCCACCCCCCCATTCCCATCCCTAATTCCCACAGGATCCATCCTCCCCATCCCAAATTTCCTGCAGGATCCATCCTCCCCATCCTGCATTCCCCAAATGGGGATCTATCCCTAATTCCCGCAGGATCCATCCCTAATTCCCACAGGATCCATCCTCCCCATCCCAAGTTCCTGCAGGATCCATCCCTAATTCCTGCAGGATCCATCCCAAATTCCCGCAGGATCCATCCCTAATTCCCTAATTCCCCCAGGATCCATCCCAAATTCCCAAAATTGGGATCCATCCCTAATTCCTGCAGGAGGAATTCCATCCATCCCCCATCCCTAATTCCCACAGGATCCATCCCTAATTCCTGCAGGAGGAATTCCATCCATCCCCCATCCCTAATCCCTGCTGGATCCATCCCCAATTCCCACAGGATCCATCCCTAATTCCTGCAGGAGGAATTCCCAACCCCCCTGCTACTCCCAAGGTTTTTTCCTGCCCTTTGGAGCTCTGGATTATTCCCAGGGGTTTGGGCTTTCCCTCACGTTTTTCCCACTTCTTTCCCTCCTATTTTCCCACTTTTTTCCCCATTTCCCCCCCGAATTTTCCCATTTTTTCCTCCTTTCCCTCACATTTTTCCCACTTGTTTCTTGCTTTCCCTCCTATTTTTCCCACTTCTCTTCCACTTTCCCTCACATTTTTCCCACTTTCCCTCCTATTTTTCCCACTTCTTTCCCACTTTCCCTCACATTTTTCCCACTTTCCTTCATATTTATCCCACTTGTTTCCCACTTTCCCTCACGTTTTCCCACTCCTTTCCCTCTTTCCCTCATATTTTTCCCACTTTCCCTCCTAATTTTTCCATTTTTTCCTCCTTTCCCTCACATTTTTCCCATTTTTCCTGCCTTCCCTCCTATTTTTCCCATTCTTTTCTCCACTTTCCCTTCTATTTTTCCCACTTTCCCTCACATTTTTCCCACTTATTTCCTGCTTTCCCTCCTATTTTTTCCCATTTTTTCCTTCCTTCCCTCATATTTTTCCTCACATTTTTCCCTCTTTCCTTCCCATTTTTCCCACTTCTTTCCCACTTTCCCTCCTGTTTTCCCACTTGTTTCCCACTTTCCCTCACATATTTCCCACTCTTTTCCCTCACATTTTTCCCATTTTTTCCTTCCTTCCTTCCCCCCATTTTTCCCACTGTCCCTCCTCTTTTCCCCACTTATTTCCTCCTTTCCCTCCTATTTTTCCCCACATTTTTCCTTCTTTCCCTCCTCTTTTTCCCACTTCTTTCCTGTTTTCCCTCCTATTTTTCCCACTGTTTTCCCACTTACCCTCCTATTTTCTCCACTTCTTTCCTCCTTTCCCTCCTATTTTTCCTATTTTTCCCACTTTCCTTCACATTTTTCCCACTTTTTTCCTCCTATTTTCCCACTGTTTTCCCTCTTTCCCTCGTATTTTTCCCACTTTCCCCTCCTGTTTTCCCACTCTTTTCCCTCTTTCCCTCACATTTTTCCCATTTTTTCCTTCCTTCCTTCCTTCCTTCCTTCCTTCCTTCCTTCCCCCCATTTTTCCCACTTCTTTCCCACTTTCCCTCATATTTTCCCACTTCTTTCCTCCTTTCCCTCCTATTTTTCCCAATTTTTCCTCCCTTCCCTCATATTTTTCCTCACATTTTTCCCACTTTCCCTCCTCTTTTCCCACTCTTTTCCCTCTTTCCCTTATATTTTCTCCACTTCTTTCCTACTTTCCCTCCTATTTTTCCCACTTTTTTCCCTCTTTCCCTCCTATTTTTCCCACTTTCCTTCACATTTTTCTGTGCCTGGAGAAGTGGGAGGATTTTCCTTGGGAATATCAGCCCAAAACTGAATTTTCCTTGGGAAATCTCCGGGAAACCCAGGATTTTCCCTTGGGAATGTCCGGGAAAGGCGCGTTTGGAGCGGGTTGGGAAGGGACGGCCCCGACCCCGGGGGATTTTTGGGATTAACCCAGGGATTTGGGCTCCTTTAATCCGGATTTCTTTGCCCTCAGCTGCCGTGCCCTTGGGAAGGAAATTCCAGGCCTGGAATCCCGGAGGTTCTGCTGGGTCAGGGCCCATTCCCGATCCCGAAAAACCAGGGACACAGGGAATGGCTTCCCAGTGCCAGAGGGCAGCGACTGATGGGAGACTGGGAAGGGAATTCCCGGCTGGGCTGGAATTCCCAGGGAAGCTGTGGCTGCCCCTGGATCCCTGGGAATGTCCCAGGCCGGGTTGGATCCCCTGGGATAGCGGGAATTGTCCCTGAACATGGAATGGGATCATCCTGAAAATCCCTTCCCACCCAACCCATTGTGGGATTCCAGGATAAAGAACACTCAGGATCTGCTCAGAGGGGTTTTTATGGAATGTGGGGATGGAAAAGGCAGGGAAGGGGAAGGGAGCCCCTTCCCTGAGTGCCGAGATTCCCAGGGAACCCCCCCTTGTTCCCGGAACTCCTTCCCAGAGAGGAGTTGGGCTGGGGATGGATCCAATGTCAGGCTCTGGATCCAGGCTGGGAGAGCTGGGAATGGCCAGGCTGGAGCAGGGAAGGATCCAGGGAGAGCTGGGAGCCCCTTCCAGAGCCTGCAGGGGCTCCAGGAGAGCTGGAGAGGGATTTGGGATCAGGGCCTGGAAGGACTGGAAGGACACAGGGAATGGCTTCCCACTGGGAAAGGGGAGATTGGGGTGGGAGATTGGGAAGGGATTCCCGGCTGGGAGGGGCTGGGCTGGAATTCCCAGGGAAGCTGTGGCTGCCCCTGGATGATCCCTGCAGTGTCCCAGGCCGGGTTGGATCCCCTGGGATAGCGGGAGGTGCCGGGATTGGATCGGGATCATCCCTGGGATCCCTTCCCAGCGGAGCCATCCCGGGATTCCCGTCTCTCCCCGCCATTCCCACTTTCCCCCCCATCATCCTCAGGCATCGCCTCGGGCTCGCCTTTCCCCCCTCCATCCATCCCTTCACAATTCCCGCTTTTCCAGCCCCTCCTCCCGCGTGTCCCTCTCATCCCTGCCCTCTTTATTCCCAATTTTTTTTGGGGATCCGCTCCAACCCCTCCCTAAAAAACCCGACCCAACCCGGGCGGGGGGGGGGGGGTGGGAGTGGGGGGGGCTCTTCCCGCTTCCAAAAAAAAACCTGGAAAAACCCCTACTCCTCCCACATTCCCACATTCCCCCCTTTTCCCGCAATCCCGTTATCCATGGGATGACTCAGCGCCTCCCGCGGCATTCCCGGGAAGCGATGGCGGCGGGAAAAAGCGGGATGAGCATTCCCGATCCCTCGGGATCGCCATGGCCCTGACGGGCCGGGCACTGCGCGGGATCCAAACCTTGGGATCCTCGGGATCCAAACCTTGGGATCCTCGGGATCCGCCTGCGCATCCTGGGAAATGCTGCCCGTGCCTGGAGCAGGTACCGCCCGTCCCGCCTGGAATTCTCAGCTTTTCCCGGGATTTTTTTTTTTTTTCCCGGTATTTTTTATTTTTTTCCCAGTATTTTTTTTCCCGGTATTTTTTATTTTTTCCCCATATTTTTTTTTTCTGGTATTTTTTATTTTTCCCAGTATTTTTTTTTTTTTAATTTTTTTTCCTGGTATTTTTTATTTTTCCCGGTATTTTTTTATTTTTTCCCGGTATTTTTATTTTTTTTCCCCGTATTTTTTTTTATTTTTTTCCCGGTATTTTTTATTTATTTTTTCCCAGTATTTTTAATTTTTTTTTCCCCGTATTTTTTTTATTTTTTTCCTAGTATTTTTTAATTTTTTCCTGGTATTTTTTTATTTATTTTTTTCTCGGTATTTTTTATTTTTTTCCCCGTATTTTTTTATTTTTCCCAGTATTTTTTTTTCCCCGGTATTTTTTAAATTTTTTTTCCTGGTATTTTTTATTTATTTTTTTCCCGGTATTTTTTTTAATTTTTTTTTTCCCGGTATTTTTAATTTTTTTCCCCAGTATTTTTTATTTTTCCCGGTATTTTTTTTTTTCATTTTTCCCTCGTGCCGGGATTTTGGAAAAGGGGGGGGGGGTTGTGTTGTTTGTGCATCCCGGAGGGTCGGGAATTGCGGTGGGATGAGGGAATTTTGGGAGCGAGGGGGGATGGGAGGGGGTGTTGGGAAGGTGGGGAATGCCGGGAGATCCTGGGGGAGGGGGGGGTTGGACTGTTGGGAATCTGTGCTGGGAATGTTTGGGAGGGGGATCCAGGCTTGGATCTGTGTCAGTCCCTTGGAAAAGGGAATAAAGCAGGGAAAGATCTCCCTCTTTTCCATGAATTCCATGTGGTTTTAGTCTGGATTTTAAGGATTTCTGGGATATTTCTGTCCCTGGAATCAGTGCTGGGAATGTTTGGGGGGATCCAGGCTTGGATCTGTGTCAGTCCCCTTGGAAAAGGGAATAAAACAAGAGGAATAAAATAGGGAAAGATCTCCCTCTTTTCCATGAATTCCACGTGGTTTTTAGCCTGGATTTTAAGGATTTCTGGGATGTTCCTGTCCCTGGAATCAGTGCTGGGAATGTTTGAGGTGATTCCAGGCCAGGCAGCAAATCCAGGCTTGGATCTGTTTTGCTCCCTTGGAAAGAGGGGGAATAAAAGATGGAAAAACAAAACAGGGAAAGATCTCCCTCTTTTCCATGAATTCCATGTGGTTTTTAGTCGGGATTTTAAGGATTTTTGGATATTTCTGTCTCTGAAATCAGTGCTGGGAATGTTTGGGGGGATCCAGGCTTGGATCTGTGTCAGTCCCTTGGAAAAGGGAGAAAGAAACCAGGGAAAAATAAAAGAGGGAAAAGTAAATGAGGGGAAAAATCTCCCTCTTTTCCATGAATTCCATGTGGTTTTTAGCCTGGATTTTAGGGATTTAGGGATATTTCTGTCCCTGGAATCAGTGCTGGGAATGTTTCAGGTGATTCCAGGCCAAGCTGGGATCTGGGTTGCTCCTTTGGAAAAAAGGGAAATAAAACCAGGGAAAATCAAGCAGGGAAAAATCTCCCTCTTTTCCATGAATTCCATGTGGTTTTAGCCTGGATTTTAAGGATTTATGGATATTTTTGTCTCTGAAATCAGGGCTGGGAATGTTTGGGGGAATCCAGGCTTGGATCTGTGTCTTGGATCTACTTTGGAAAGGGGGGATAAACCAGGGAAAAATAAACCAGGAAAAATAAAATCCCCACCTTTTCCCGAATTCCTGGGCTTTCCCCGAGGTTTTGGGGCGGGTTGGGATCCCCTCCCATCCTGGGCTTGGATCCTTGGTATTCCAAGAGTTTGGAGCAGCCCTGGAGAGGGAGGAAGGCCACAAAGCACTTCCCCCCCCCTTTTCTTTCCCACCTCTTTTTCCCTTTTTCATCTTTTTTCCCCCTTTAATTTCCCTTTCATTTCCTCTTCCCCCCATTTTCCCACATTTCCCCCTTTTTCTACCCCTTTTCCCCTCTTTTTCCTCCTTTTCCCCCCTTTCCCCTCTTTAATTTCCCTTTAATTTCCTTTTTTCCCCCCATTTTCCCCCTTTGCCCCCCATTTCCCCCTCTTTTTCCTCTTTTTCCCCCCTCTAATTTCCCTGTTTGTCCCCAGGCTGTGAATCCTCAGGGAATTCTCTCCTTGTTTTAAGGGGGTGTTATTCCCAACTGGAATTGTCTCCCTGTTTTCCAGGGGTTTGTGGGTGCTGTGGGTGCCATTCCCATGGGAATTGTATCCCATTTTTCCAGGGGTTTGTGGGTGCTGTGGGTGCCATTCCCATGGGAATTGTCTCCCTGTTTTCCAGGGGTTTGTGGGTGCTGTGGGTGCCATTCCCATGGGAATTGTATCCCATTTTTCCAGGGGTTTGTGGGTGCTGTGGGTGCCATTCCCATGGGAATTGTATCCCTGTTTTCCAGGGGTTTGTGGCTGCTGTGGGTGCCATTCCGATGGGAATTGTCTCCCATTTTTCCAGGGGTTTGTGGGTGCTGTGGGTGCCATTCCCATGGGAATTGTATCCCATTTTTCCAGGGGTTTGTGGGTGCTGTGGGTGCCATTCCCATGGGAATTGTATCCCATTTTTCCAGGGGTTTGTGGATGCTGTGGGTGCCATTCCCGTGGGAATTGTCTCCCTGTTTTCCAGGGGTTTGTGGGTGCTGTGGGTGCCATTCCCATGGGAATTGTCTCCCATTTTTCCAGGGGTTTGTGGGTGCCATTCCCATGGGAATTGTCTCCCATTTTTCCAGGGGTTTGTGGGTGCTGTGGGTGCCATTCCCATGGGAATTGTATCCCTGTTTTCCAGGGGTTTGTGGGTGCTGTGGGTGCCATTCCCATGGGAATTGTATCCCATTTTTCCAGGGGTTTGTGGCTGCTGTGGGTGCCATTCCCGTGGGAATTGTCTCCCATTTTTCCAGGGGTTTGTGGGTGCTGTGGGTGCCATTCCCATGGGAATTGTCTCCCTGTTTTCCAGGGGTTTGTGGATGCTGTGGGTGCCATTCCCATGGGAATTGTCTCCCTGTTTTCCAGGGGTTTGTGGATGCTGTGGGTGCCATTCCCATGGGAATTGTATCCCATTTTTCCAGGGGTTTGTGGGTGCCATTCCCGTGGGAATTGTCTCCCATTTTTCCAGGGGTTTGTGGGTGCTGTGGGTGCCATTCCCATGGGAATTGTATCCCATTTTTCCAGGGGTTTGTGGATGCTGTGGGTGCCATTCCCATGGGAATTGTATCCCATTTTTCCAGGGGTTTGTGGGTGCTGTGGGTGCCATTCCCATGGGAATTGTCTCCCTGTTTTCCAGGGGTTTGTGGATGCTGTGGGTGCCATTCCCATGGGAATTGTATCCCTGTTTTCCAGGGGTTTGTGGATGCTGTGGGTGCCATTCCCATGGGAATTGTCTCCCATTTTTCCAGGGGTTTGTGGATGCTGTGGGTGCCATTCCCATGGGAATTGTCTCCCTGTTTTCCAGGGGTTTGTGGGTGCTGTGGGTGCCATTCCCATGGGAATTGTATCCCTGTTTTCCAGGGGTTTGTGGCTGCTGTGGGTGCCATTCCCATGGGAATTGTATCCCTGTTTTCCAGGGGTTTGTGGATGCTGTGGGTGCCATTCCCATGGGAATTGTCTCCCATTTTTCCAGGGGTTTGTGGGTGCTGTGGGTGCCATTCCCATGGGAATTGTATCCCATTTTTCCAGGGGTTTGTGGATGCTGTGGGTGCCATTCCCATGGGAATTGTCTCCCTGTTTTCCAGGGGTTTGTGGGTGCCATTCCCATGGAATTGTATCCCAGTTTTCCAGGGGTTTGTGGGTGCTGTGGGTGCCATTCCCATGGGAATTGTCTCCCTGTTTTCCAGGGGTTTGTGGGTGCTGTGGGTGCCATTCCCATGGGAATTGTCTCCCTGTTTTCCAGGGGTGCTGTGGGTGCTGTGGGTGCCATTCCCATGGGAATTGTCTCCCTGTTTTCCAGGGGTTTGTGGGTGCTGTGGGTGCCATTCCCATGGGAATTGTATCCCATTTTTCCAGGGGTTTGTGGGTGCCATTCCCATGGGAATTGTATCCCATTTTTCCAGGGGTTTGTGGGTGCTGTGGGTGCCATTCCCATGGGAATTGTCTCCCTGTTTTCCAGGGGTGCTGTGGGTGCCATTCCCATGGGAATTGTATCCCATTTTTCCAGGGGTTTGTGGGTGCCATTCCCATGGGAATTGTCTCCCTGTTTTCCAGGGCTGCTGTGGGTGCCATTCCCATGGGAATTGTATCCCTGTTTTCCAGGGGTTTGTGGCTGCTGTGGGTGCCATTCCCATGGGAATTGTATCCCATTTTTCCAGGGGTTTGTGGCTGCTGTGGGTGCCATTCCCATGGGAATTGTCTCCCATTTTTCCAGGGGTTTGTGGGTGCTGTGGGTGCCATTCCCATGGGAATTGTATCCCTGTTTTCCAGGGGTTTGTGGGTGCTGTGGGTGCCATTCCCATGGGAATTGTATCCCATTTTTCCAGGGGTTTGTGGGTGCTGTGGGTGCCATTCCCATGGGAATTGTCTCCCTGTTTTCCAGGGGTTTGTGGGTGCTGTGGGTGCCATTCCCATGGGAATTGTATCCCATTTTTCTAGGGGTTTGTGGGTGCTGTGGGTGCCATTCCCATGGCAATTGTCTCCCTGTTTTCCAGGGGTTTGTGGCTGCTGTGGGTGCCATTCCCATGGGAATTGTCTCCCTGTTTTCCAGGGGTTTGTGGATGCTGTGGGTGCCATTCCCATGGGAATTGTCTCCCTGTTTTCCAGGGGTTTGTGGATGCTGTGGGTGCCATTCCCATGGGAATTGTATCCCATTTTTCCAGGGGTTTGTGGGTGCCATTCCCATGGGAATTGTCTCCCTGTTTTCCAGGGGTTTGTGGGTGCCATTCCCATGGGAATTGTCTCCCTGTTTTCCAGGGGTTTGTGGCTGCTGTGGGTGCCATTCCCATGGGAATTGTATCCCATTTTTCCAGGGGTTTGTGGGTGCTGTGGGTGCCATTCCCATGGGAATTGTCTCCCTGTTTTCCAGGGGTTTGTGGATGCTGTGGGTGCCATTCCCATGGGAATTGTCTCCCATTTTTCCAGGGGTTTGTGGGTGCTGTGGGTGCCATTCCCATGGGAATTGTCTCCCTGTTTTCCAGGGGTTTGTGGCTGCTGTGGGTGCCATTCCCATGGGAATTGTATCCCATTTTTCCAGGGGTTTGTGGCTGCTGTGGGTGCCATTCCCATGGGAATTGTATCCCATTTTTCCAGGGGTTTGTGGATGCTGTGGGTGCCATTCCCATGGGAATTGTATCCCTGTTTTCCAGGGGTGCTGTGGGTGCCATTCCCATGGGAATTGTATCCCATTTTTCCAGGGGTTTGTGGATGCTGTGGGTGCCATTCCCATGGGAATTGTATCCCTGTTTTCCAGGGGTGCTGTGGGTGCCATTCCCATGGGAATTGTATCCCATTTTTCCAGGGGTTTGTGGATGCTGTGGGTGCCATTCCCATGGGAATTGTCTCCCTGTTTTCCAGGGGTTTGTGGGTGCCATTCCCATGGAATTGTATCCCATTTTTCCAGGGGTTTGTGGGTGCTGTGGGTGCCATTCCCATGGGAATTGTCTCCCATTTTTCCAGGGGTTTGTGGGTGCTGTGGGTGCCATTCCCATGGGAATTGTCTCCCATTTTTCCAGGGGTTTGTGGGTGCTGTGGGTGCCATTCCCATGGAATTGTATCCCATTTTTCCAGGGGTTTGTGGGTGCTGTGGGTGCCATTCCCATGGGAATTGTCTCCCATTTTTCCAGGGGTTTGTGGGTGCTGTGGGTGCCATTCCCATGGGAATTGTCTCCCATTTTTCCAGGGGTTTGTGGGTGCTGTGGGTGCCATTCCCATGGGAATTGTCTCCCATTTTTCCAGGGGTTTGTGGGTGCTGTGGGTGCCATTCCCATGGGAATTGTATCCCATTTTTCCAGGGGTTTGTGGGTGCTGTGGAGCTCTCCGGCCTCGTTACAAGCGCCTCGTTGACAACATTTTCCCGGAGGATCCCGAGGTCAGGGGGGGCTCATCCCGGAATTCCTGCGGCTTCCAGGGAGGCGGGAAGGGATTTTCCAGCTTTTCCAGCTCCTTCTTGAGGGATCCTGGGAATGCTGGTCCTAGGGAGGGATCTGGGAATGAGGATGGGGGAGGGTTTTCCAGGATTGGGTGGGATAGAGGGATTGGGGATGGATTTTGGGGATGGAGGGGTTTGGGATGGAGGGATTTGGGATGGAGGGATTTGGGATGGAGGGATTTGGGATGGAGGGGTTTGGGATGGAGGGGTTTGGGATGGATTTGGGGAATGGAGGGATTTGGGGAATGGAGGGATTTGGGGGATGGAGGAGTTTGGGATGGATGGAGGGAGGGATTTTGGGATGGATTTTGGGATAGAAGGCCGGATTTTGGGATGGCTGGATTTGGGATGGGTGGTTTTGGGATGGAGGGATTTTAGGATGGATTTTGGGAGGGATGGATGGTTTTTGGGATGGATTTGGGATAGATGGCTGGATTTGGGATGGCTGGATGGATTTGGGATGGATGTGGAATGGCTGGATTTCGGGATGGATGGATTTTGGAATTGATGGATGGATGGAGGGATGGAGGAATGGGTGGATTTTGGGACGGATTTTGGGACAGATGATGGATGGATGGCTGAATTTTGGGATGGCTGGATTTTGGGATGTTTGGCTGAATTTTGGGATGACTGGATTTGGGATGGCTGACTGGCTGGATTTTGGGATGGCTGGATTTGGGATGGCTGGATTTTGGGATGGATGGCTGGATTTTGGGATGAATGGCTGGATTTTGGGATGAATGGCTGGATTTTGGGATGAATGGCTGGATTTTGGGATGGATAGCTGAATTTTGGGATGGCTGGATTTTGGGATGAATAGCTGAATTTTGGGATGGCTGGCTGGATTTTGGGATGGCTGGCTGGATTTGGGATGAATGGCTGGATTTGGGATGAATGGCTGGATTTTGGGATGGCTGGATTTGGGATGGGATGACTGGCTGGATTTTGGGATGGCTGGCTTTTGGGATGACTGGCTGGATTTTGGGATGAATGGCTGGATTTTGGGATGGATGGAGGAATTTTGGGATGACTGGCTGGATTTTGGGATGAGATCCATCCACCCCACCCCCCTTCCCGCCCCGCTCCCTGCGGATCTGGGAATGCCGGGCCCGGGACCTTTCCCAGAGTGGATTTGGGGGTCTGGAATTGCGGCTGGAATTTCCGGGAACGCTTTTCCAGGATGGGCTGGTGAAAACCAACATGGAGAAGTTGACCTTCTACGCCCTCTCCGCCCCGGAAAAGCTCGACAGGATCGGAGCCTACCTGTCCGAGAGGCTCATCCGGGATGTCAGCAGGCACCGATACGGGTCGGGATCGGGAATGGGAATGGGGTGGGAATGGGAATGGGGATGGGGATGGGAATGGGATGGGAATGGGAATGGGGTGGGAATGGGAATGGGAGCGGCTCATCCGGGATGTCAGCAGGCACCGATACGGGTTGGGATCATTGGGAATGGGATGGGAATGGGGTGGGAATGGGAATGGGAATGGGGTGGGAATGGGAATGGTTCATCCGGGACGTCGGCAGGCACCGATACAGGTCGGGATCAGCGGGAATGGGATGGGAATGGGGGTGGGAATGGGAATGGGTATGGGGATGGGAATGAGGGTGGGAATGGGAGTGGGATGGGGATGGGGATGGGAATGGGAATGGGGGTGGGAATGGGAATGGGTATGGGGATGGGAATGAGGGTGGGAATGGGAGTGGGATGGGGATGGGGATGGGAATGGGAATGGGGTGGGAATGGGAATGGGGATGGGGATGGGAATGGGAATGGGGATGGGAATGGGGATGGGGATGGGAATGGGAATGGGGATGGGAATGGGGATGGGGATGGGAATGGGAGCGGCTCATCCGGGCACCGATACGGGTCGGGATCAGCGGGAATGGGATGGGAATGGGGGTGGGAATGGGAATGGGTATGGGGATGGGAATGAGGGTGGGAATGGGAGTGGGATGGGGATGGGGATGGGAATGGGAATGGGGTGGGAATGGGAATGGTTCATCCGGGATGTCGGCAGGCACCGATACGGGTCGGGATCATTGGGAATGGGGTGGGAATGGGAATGGGGTGGGAGTGGGAATGGGAATGGGGTGGGAATGGGAATGGTTCATCCGGGATGTCGGCAGGCACCGATACGGGTCGGGATCATTGGGAATGGGGTGGGAATGGGAATGGGGTGGGAGTGGGAATGGGAATGGGAATGGGGATGGGGATGGTTCATCCGGGATGTTGGCAGGCACCGATACGGGTTGGGATCACCGGGAATGGGAACGGGGTGGGAATGGGAATGGGATGGGAATGGTTCATCCGGGACGTCGGCAGGCACCGGTATGGGTCGGGATCACCGGGAATGGGATGGGAATGGGGGTGGGAATGGGAATGGGAATGGGGATGGGGGTGGGAATGGGAATGGGAATGGGAATGGTTCATCTGGGATGTTGGCAGGCACCGATACGGGTCGGGATCATTAGGAACGGGGTGGGAATGGGAATGGGGTGGGAATGGGGGTGGGAATGGGGATGGGAATGGGAATGGTTCATCTGGGATGTCAGCAGGCACCGATATGGGTCGGGATTGGGAATGGGAATGGGGATGGGGATGGGAACGGGAATGGCTCATCCGGGACGTCAGCAAGCACTGCTACGGGTCGGGATCACTGGGAATGGGGTGGGAATGGGGATGGGAATGGGAATGGGGATGGGAATGGGAATGGGGATGGGGATGGGAATGGGAATGGGGATGGGGATGGGGATGGGAATGGGAATGGGGATGGGGATGGGAATGGGAATGGGGATGGGAATGGGGATGGGAATGGGGATGGGAATGGGAATGGGGATGGGAATGGGAATGGGGATGGGAATGGGGATGGGAATGGGAGCGGCTCATCCGGGATGTCGGCAGGCACCGATACGGGTCGGGATCATTGGGAATGGGATGGGATGGGGTGGGAATGGGGATGGGGATGGGGATGGGAATGGGAATCTGGATGGGAATGGGGATGAGGATGGGATGGGGATGGGAAGGGAATGGGGATGGGAATGGGGATGGGAATGGGAATGGGGATAGGAATGGGAATGGGGATGGGGATGAGATGGGATGGGAATGGGACGGGAATGGGGACGGGGATGGGAATGGGGATGGGAATGGGGACGGGGATGGGAACACCAGTGGGAATGGGGATGGGATCCCAGTGATCCAGGACTGGGACACAACCTGGGAATAACCCAACCTTCCCACCCCTTTTGGTGCTTTAAACCCCCCCTCCCGCTCCCTCTTTTCCCTGGATAACCCCCCACCCCATCCCTGCCTCTCCCAGATTCCCTGATCCCCCCTGGAAAACCATCACCCCTCCCCTTGGAAACTCCCCCTCCCTCCCTCCCTGGCATCAAACCCCCCCCCAATTTTTCCCCCTCCCCGTTTTTTTTTTTTTTATTTCCCTTTCCGGATTCCGGGCGCGATCCCATCCCGACCTTCCCGTTCCCTCATCCCGGATTTTTCCCCCGTTTTCCCAGGTACGTGTGCATCGCCATGGAGGCGCTGGACCAGCTGCTGATGGCCTGCCACTGCCAGAGCATCAACCTGTTCGTGGAGAGCTTCCTGAAGATGGTGGCCAAGCTGCTGGAATCCGACAAGCCCAACCTGCAGATCCTCGGCACCAACTCCGTGAGCTCCCGGCCCGGAATTCCGCGGGAAAAGGGAGGGGAAGGACGTCATGGAGGGGGGGATTGCGGTTTTCCAGGATGCTGGGAATTCTTTGGGCAGGCTGGGGTTTGTTTGAGTCCCCCTTTTGGCCTGGAATTCCTTGGGAAAAGGGCGGGGAACAATGTCATGGCGGGGGGAGATTGTGGATTTCCAGGATTCTGGAATTGCTGCTCCCGCCTTTTTGGCAGGCTGGGATTTTTTTGGCATCCCCCTTTTTTCCCCTGAAATTCCTCGGAAAAAGGACAGGGAACACCCTCATGGGGAGGGTTTGTGGTGGGAGTTTTTGGGGAGGACTTTTCCAGGATTCTGGAATTGCTGCTCCCGATTTTTTGGCAGTCTGGGATTTTTTTGGCATCCCTTTTTCCCTGGAATTTCTCGGGAAAAGGATGGAGAAGGAGGGTTTGTGGATTTCCAGGATTCTGGAATTGCTGCTCCCGTTCTTTTGGCAGTCTGGGATTTTTTTCCCATCCCCATTTTTTCCCTGAAATTCCTCGGGAAAAGGACGAGGAAAACCCTCATGGGGAGGGGTTTGGTGGGAATTTTTTTGTGGGGAAGTTTTCCAGGATTCTGGAATTGCTGCTCCCGCTGTTTTGGCACTCTGGGATTTTTTTCCCCACCCCCCTTTCCCAGAATTCCAGGCTTTTCCAAGGGGTTCAGCACTTTGGGAATGACAGAGAGGGCTCAGGGGGCTGATCCCTGTGGGATCCCATCCATGTCCCAGATTTCCATGGGGAGGGCAACATTCCAAGGGCAAAGAGCCCGGAAAACCTCCTGGATTCTGGGATCCAACTCAGGGGAGGATCGGGAAATGTTCCCTCCTCCTCATTCCCCCCCCCCCATCCCACAATTCCCAAGCCTATGGAAAAGGCAGGAAAAGCCCCATTCCATTGTTTATGGAATGCCAGGAGCTCATTCCCAAGCTCCTTCCCCCCCCCCCCTCCAGGCCCATCCCGGAAAATCCAACCCCCCCCTAATCCCTCCAAGCTCCATCCCTTAATCCCAAGGGAGGGGGGGTTGGAAAATCCGGAGCTGGAATCCCCTCGGGATCCTCCCCCTCTTCCTGCTCGGTTTTTTAGGGATTTTTGGCTCCTTGGCATTCCCAGCCCGTTTTTCCTGGAGCTGCTCTTGCCTCCAAGGGGCTCTTCCCGCTCCTTTTCCAGGGGGGTTCGCTCCTGGATTTTCCTCTGGGAAATTTATCCCTTTCCCAGCCCCATTTTTGGAGCTGTTCCTGCCTTTTCCAATCCCTCCCTGCCCGTGGAATCCCGGAATGCTGGGGGTGGGAAGGGATCCCGAAAGGACCATCCCATTCCAGCCCCCTGGAAGGGGCCAAATTCCCCCCCAAAAAAATATCCCTTTGGATGGAGGGAGGAGAAGCTTCCAGGCCACAGGGGCTGGGAATGGATCTGGGAATCTTCAGGTGGGGAAAATCCCTCCGGAATTCCGGAGTCCAACCATTCCCAGCACTGCCAGGAATCCCCAAGGGCCACATCCCCAGGGATTGGGAATCCCGGCAGGGATTGGGAATCCAGCCCTGCCCTGGGAAGTTCATCCCAATGTTTCACCACCCTTTCCAGGTGGGAATTGTTCCAGATATTCCCTCTCCCTCCTGGCCCTCATTCCCTGGGAATTGGGGACCCTCCAGCTCCGGAAAATTCCTGCCAGGGAATTGTGGAGAGAGCTGGGACAGTGCCAGGATGGCCCAGAATCCTCAGGGATGGCTCAGGATGGAAAATCCCTCTGAAATTCCGGAGTCCCTCCGCTCTGGATCGAGGCTGGGAGAGCTGGGAATGGCCAGGCTGGAGCAGGGAAGGATCCAGGGAGAGCTGGGAGCCCCTTCCAGAGCCTGCAGGGGCTCCAGGAGAGCTGGAGAGGGATTTGGGATCAGGGCCTGGAAGGACTGGAAGGACACAGGGAATGGCTTCCCACTGGGAAAGGGGAGATTGGGGTGGGAGATTGGGAAGGGATTCCCGGCTGGGAGGGGCTGGAATTCCCAGGGAAGCTGTGGCTGCCCCTGGATCCCTGGGAATGTCCCAGGCCGGGTTGGATCCCCTGGGATAGCGGGAATTGTCCCTGAACATGGAATGGGATCATCCTGAAAATCCCTTCCCACCCGACCCACTCTGGAATTCCGGGATGGCCCGGAATGAGCTGCCCCCCCCCCACCCCGTGCGTGTCTGTGGGGTCAATCCTGGCTGCAATTCCTTGATTTCCCCGTGTTTCCCAGCCCAGGAACAGCTTTTCCTGGGGCTGCCCTGGCCGGGGCTGCTGGTGGAGCTGCCACAGGCTGGGAAAATCCCCCTTGGATCCCTGGATCCTTCCCTGCTCCAGCCTGGCCATTCCCAGCTCTCCCAGCCTGGATCCAGAGCCTGACATTGGATCCATCCCCAGCCCAGCTCCTCTCTGGGAAGGAGTTCTGGGAACAAGGGGGGGTTCCCTGGGAATCTCGGCACTCAGGGAAGGGGCTCCCTTCCCCTTCCCTGCCTTTTCCATCCCCACATTCCATAAAAACCCCTCTGAGTGGATCCTGAGTGGATCCTTTATCCCGGAATCGTGGAACAGTTTGGGTGGGAAGGGATTTTCAGGATGATCCCATTCCATGTTCAGGGACAATTCCCGCTATCCCAGGGGATCCAACCCGGCCTGGGATATTCCCAGGGATCTGGGGCAGCCACAGCTTCCCTGGGAATTCCAGCCCAGCCCCTCCCAGCCGGGAATTCCTTCCCCAGCTCTCCCTGGATCCTTCCCTTCTCCAGCCTGGCCATTCCCAGCTCTCCCAGCCTGGATCCAGAGCCCTTGGAGCATCCCCATGGCCTTCCCTCTGGATCCACTGGGATCCCTGGGATCTCTGGGATGCTGGGGGGGGTTTGGATTCACCAGGTATTCCCGGTGATCCGTGGGGAAGCACCCCAGACATTCCCGGATTTTGGGGCAGGATTTTTGGGATATTTGGGTTGTGAATTCCCTGATGGTTCTCCCTGGTTCCTCCACTGCCATTCCTGAGGTTGTTTATCCCGCCCCTGGGAAAGCCTGGAATTTTTTTGTGCCCTCTGGAAGGACAGGAAGGATCCGGGTGGGAATTCAGCCCCTGTCCCATCTTTTAGGGATCCCTGACACCTCCCTGCTTCCCAAAATTCCCGAAATTCTTGGGATCTCTGGGATGCTGGGGGGGTTGGATACCGCTGGATCTCCAGGGGGATCTCCAGGGGGATCTCCAGTGGGAGCCATTCCCACATGGCCGGGCATTCCCAGGGATCTGGGAACACAGATATTCCCTCCCTGCTTCCCGAAATTCCCTTTCCTGGGATCTCTGGGATCTCTGGGATGCTGGAGGGGGTTTGGATACCACTGGATCTCCAGGGGGATCTCCAGGGGGATCTCCAGTGGGACTCGCCATTCCCACATGGCCAGGCATTCCCTCCCCTTTTCCCCCCTCTCCCCGCAGGAATTCCCGCCTCTATTCCGGGTGGGATATCGGGATATCAGGGCTGAATTTCCCGGATTTTTTTGTTCTTTTCCCCTTTTTTTTTCTCCCCTCTCCCCCCCCAGTTCGTGAAGTTCGCGAACATCGAGGAGGACACGCCCTCCTACCACCGCAGCTACGACTTCTTCGTGTGCCGCTTCAGCGAGATGTGCCACTCCAGCCACGAGGATCCTGCTGTCAGAGCCAGGTCTGCCCTTCCCAACGGGAATTCCCAGCGGGAATTCACCCCGGGAATTCACCCCGGGAATTTCCCTTGGAGGGGGGAAAGGGAGGGGTGGGGGGAGAGGGAAATGGGGGGAGGAAAGGGGGGGGAAGGGGGGGTTATCCCGGGGAAAAGAGGGATAAGGAGGGGGGTTTTCCAGCTCTGGAATTCCCTGCCTGGAGCACGGGGGGATGGTCCCCAATTCCCAGGGAAGAAAGGACAGGAGGGAGAGGGAACGGCCTCCAGCTGGGCCAGGAGGAGAGGGAATATCAGGAACAATTCCCACCTGGAAAGGGTGGTGAAACATTGGGATGAACTCCCCAGGGCAGGGCTGGATTCCCAATCCCTGCAGGGATTCCCAGTCCCTGGGGATGTGGCCCCTTGGGGATTCCTGGCAGTGCTGGGAATGGTTGGACTCCAGAATTCCGGAGGGATTTTCCATCCTGAGCCATCCCTGAGGATTCTGGGCCATCCTGGCACTGTCCCAGCTCTCTCCACAATTCCCTGACAGGAATTCTCCGGATTCCTGGATCCCCAATTCCCAGGGAATGAGGGCCAGGAGGGAGAGGGAACAACCTCCAGCTGGGCCAGGGGAGGTTTAGTTGGATCTTGGGAATGATTCCCGCATGGAAAGGGCTGGCAGGAACTGGGAATGGTGGAATCCTCATCTCTGCAGGGATTCCCGATCCCTGTGGATCCTGGAATCCTGGGAGTGGTTGGGATCCTCGCTCCAAGACATGGAGAGGCTGGAATGTTTTCCAGGGAAGGGGCTGGACCAGCGGGAATGGCGGAGGGAGCTGGGAAGGGGCTCATCCCGGGAAAAAGAGGGATCAGGAGGGGGATTTTCCAGCCCCCAGAATTCCCTGCCAGGAGAGGGGGATTGGGAGGGATATTGGGAATGATTCCCACAGGGAAAGGGTTTCCAGGCCTTGGAATTGGTGGAGTCAGGTGGGATATTGGGAATGATTCCCACCTGGAAAAGGTTTCCAGGCCTTGGAATTCCTGGGTGGGATATTGGGAATGATTCTGGGAATGATTCCCACATGGAAAAGGTTTCCAGGCCTTCCTTGGAAGTGCTGGAATGGGGTGGGATATTGGGAATGATTCCCATATGGAAAAGGTTTCCAGGCCTTCCTTGGAAGTGCTGGGTGGGATATTGGGAATGATTCCTGCTGGGAAAGGGTTTCCAGGCCTTGGAATTCCTGGGTGGGATATTGGGAATGATTCCCACATGGAAAAGGTTTCCAGGCATTGGAAGTGCTGGAGTTGCCATTCCCGAGGGAATTCCCAATCCCTGGGGATGTGGCCCTGGGGCTGGGGGCGCTCCCTGGAGATCCCGGAGATCCCTGGATCTGGGAATGGGGCCCGGAGCATTTTGGGAATATCCCTCTGGAGCCGTTCCCAGAGTTCCTGCGGGCACCAAACCCCCGGGATTTGCCATTCCCGAGGGATTCCCATCCCTAAGGATCCTCCTGCCTTCCTTTTTCCAGCTGGGGCTGGGAATTTTTTCCTCAAAAAGGGGGAAAAAACTCCCGATTTTTCCCTCCATCTCCGGAAAAACCGGAGACTGGAATTCCAGAGGGGCTGATTCCAGCTGGGAATTCTGGAATTCCAGACTGGGAATCCCCAAAACTGGGGATTTTTGGGAATCCAGGGGCTCAGGAACCACTTTGGGTTTTTTTTTTCCCCTCCTATCCCAAAGTTTTCCATGGGAAAAATGGCTTTGGATCCCTCTGGAATGAGGGAAATCCAGGAACAACATTCCCAGGGGGAAGCCAGGGAATGCTGGTGCCACTGGTGCATCCCAGGGATTCTTGGGATGGCGGAAATCCTGGAATATTCGGGCACCAAGGGGCTTAAAACTCATCCCATTCCCACCCTCTGGAATTCTCCCTTGGGGAATCCAAGCCTTGGAGGCTCCCAGGGATGGGATATCCCGGATTTCTCTCTCCCCTGGGTAATTTTGGAATCCCAAATCGGGATCCAGGAATTTTTGGGAATATTTGGGCACCAAGGGGCTTAAAACTCATCCCGTTCCCTGCCAGGGAATTCTTTCCCGGGGAATCCAAGCCTTGGCTGCTCCCAGGGGTTGGAATATCCCGGATTTCTCTCTCTCCTGGGTAATTTTGGGATCCCAAATCGTGATCCAGGAATTTTTGGGAATATTTGGGCACCAAAGGGCTTAAAACTCATCCCATTCCCACTTCCCACCATCCCGTTCCAACCCTCTGGAATTCTGCCCCGGGGAATCCAAGCCTTGGCCGCTCCCAGGGGTTGGAATATCCGGGATTTCCCTCTCCCCCGGATAATTTGGGATGTGTTGTGCCTGCAGGATCCGGATGTCCGGGATCAAGGGGCTGCAGGGGGTGGTGAGGAAGACGGTGAATGACGAGCTCCAGGCCAACATTTGGGATCCACAGCACATGGAGAAAATCGTCCCTTCCCTGCTCTTCAACCTCCAGCACGGCCACGAGCCGGAAAGGTGGGAATAACGGCATGGGAAAGGGGGGAAGTGGGAATAACGGCATGGGAAAGGTGGGAATAATGGCATGGGAAAGGTGGGAATAATGGCATGGGAAAGGTGGGAATAACGGCATGGGAAAGGGGGGAAGTGGGAATAACGGCATGGGAAACGGGGAATAACGGCCTGGGAAAGGGGGAATAACAGCCTGGGAAAGGGGGAATAACGGCATGGGAAAAGGGGGAATAATGGCCTGGGAAAGGTGGGAATAACAGCCATGGGAAAAGGGGGAAAGGGGGGAATAACGGCATGGGAAACGGGGAATAATGGCATTGGAAAGGTGGGAATAACGGCATGGGAAAGTGGGAATAACGGCATGGGAAAGGTGGGAATAACGGCATGGGAAAGGGGAAAGGTGGGAATAACGGCATGGGAAAGGGGAAAGGTGGGAATAACGGCATGGGAAAGGGGGAATAACGGCATGGGAAAGGGGGAAAGGGGGAATAACAGCCCTGGGAAAGGGGGAAAGGTGGGAATTACCAGCCTGGGAAAGGGGGGAATAACAGCCTGGGAAGGGGGGAAAGGTGGGAATAATGGCCTGGGAAAGGGGGAAAGGTGGGAATAGCTGCCTGGGAAGAGGGGAAAGGTGGGAATTGCCACCTAAGGGGAAGGAATTCCCGCCTGGGAAGAGGGGAAAGGTGGGAATAACAGCCCTGGGAAAGGGGGGAGGGTGGGAATTCCCACTGGGAAGAGGGGAAAGGTGGGAATAACTGCCTGGGAAAAGGGGAAAGGGGGGAATAACGGCATGGGAAAGGGGGGAAAGGGGGAATAACGGCATGGAAAAGGGGGAAAGGTGGGAATAACGGCCTGGGAAAGGGGGAATAACGGCATGGGAAAGGTGGGAATAACGGCCTGGGAAACGGGGGAATAACGGCCTGGGAAACGGGGGAATAACGGCATGGGAAGGGGGGAATAACGGCATGGGAAAGGGGGAAAGTGGGAATAACGGCATGGGAAAGGGGAACGGGGGGAATAACGGCATGGGAAAGGGGGGGAGGGCGGGAATTCCCCCTGGGAAGAGGGGAAAGGTGGGAATAACAGCCATGGGAAAGGGGGGGAAGGGCGGGAATTCTGCCTGGGAAGAGGGGAAAGGGTGGGATTTGCCACCTAAGGGGCAGGAATTCCTCCTGGGAAGAGGGGAAGGGGCAGGAATTCCCTCCTAAGGGGAAGGAATTCCCCCTGGTAAGAGGGGAAAGGTGGAAATTCTTTCTGGGAAGAGGGGAAGAAGTGGGAATTCCTGCCTGGGAAGGGGGGAAGGGGCAGGAATTCCTCCTGGGAAGAGACAGAAATTCCTCCTAGGAAGAGGGGGAGGGGCAGGAATTCCTACCTGGGAAGGGGGGAAGGGGCAAGGCCCCTCTCCCAGTTTTTCCAGGCCCCTCTCCCAGATTTTCCCTCTCCCACTTTTTCCAGCTCCCTCTCCCAGATTTTCCAGCTCCCTCTCCCACTTTTTCCAGGTCCCTTTCCCAGGCTCTCCAAGATGCCTCTCCCAAGTTTTCCAGGTCCCTGTCCCAGGTTCTCCAAGTTCCCTGTCCCAGTTTTTCCAAGGTCCCTATCCCAGTTTTTCCAGGCCCCTCTCCCAGTTTTTCCAAGGTCCCTCTCCTGGATTTTCCAAGGTCCCTCTCCCAGGTTTCCCTCCCCCAGGCTCTCCAGATCCCTCTCCCAGTTTTTCCAGGCCCCCCTCCCAGTTTTTCCAGGCCCCTTTCCCAGTTTTTCCAAGATCTCTCTCCCAGTTTTTCCAGGCCCCTCTCCCAGTTTTTCCAGGCCCCTCTCCCAGATTTTCCAAGCTCCCTCTCCCAAATTTTTCAAGTCCCTCTCCAAGGCCCCTCTCCCAGTTTTTCCAGGCCCCTCTCCCAGATTTTCCAAGTCCCCTCTCCCAGTTTTTCCAGGTCCCTCTCCCAGGCTCTCCAAGCTCCCTATCCCAGAATTCCCACGCCGTATCCATGTTTTCCAGCCGTTCCCCATCCCCAGTTCCGGGTGGTCGGAAGGAGCGGGAGGTCCCTCTCCCGGATTTTCCAAGGTCCCTCTCCCAGGTTTTCCAGCTCCCAGGCTCTCCAGATCCCTGTCCCAGTTTTCCCAGGCCTCTCTCCCAGTTTTTCCAGCTCCCTCTCCCAGATTTTCCAGGTCCCTCTCCCAGTTTTTCCAGCTCCCTCTCCCAGATTTTCCAAGGTCCCTCTCCCAGGCTCTCCAGATCCCTCTCCCAGTTTTTCCAGATCCCTCTCCCAGGTTTTCCAAGTCCCCTGTCCCAGTTTTTCCAGGCCCCTCTCCCAGTTATTCCAGGTTTCCTCTCCCAGATTTTCCAGCTCCCTCTCCCAGATTTTCCAGGTCCCTCTCCCAGATTTTCCCAGTTTTTCCAAGGTCCCTCTCCCAGTTTTTCCAGATCCCTTTCCCAGGCTCTCCAAGATCCCTCTCCCAATTTTTCCAGGTCCCTGTTCCAGGTTCTCCAAGCTCCCCTCTCACAGTTTTTCCAGGCCCCTCTCCCAGATTCTCCAAGTTCCCTGTCCCAGATTTTCCAGCTCCCTCTCCCAGTTTTTCCAAGCTCCCTCTCCCAGGCTCTCCAAGCTCCCCATCCCATCTTTCCCACACCATATCCATGTTTTCCAGCCGTTCCCCGTCCCCAGTTCCGGGTGGTCGGAAGGAGTGGGAGGTTCCTGTCCCAGATTTCCCATCTCCCTATCCCAGATTTCCCACACCATATCCATGTTTTCCAGCCGTTCCCCGTCCCCAGTTCCGGGTGGTCGGAAGGAGTGGGAGGTTCCTGTCCCAGATTTCCCATCTCCCTATCCCAGATTTCCCACACCATATCCATGTTTTCCAGCCGTTCCCCGTCCCCAGTTCCGGGTGGTCGGAAGGAGCGGGAGGTTCCAGCGGATCTGGCCGAGCGGTGCCTGCGGGAGCTGCTGGCCCGGGCAGCCTTTGGGAACATCAAAAACGCCCTCACCCCCGTCCTGCTGTGAGTGCAGAGCCCCACAATTCCCAAATTCCATCTCCTCAGTCCCAAAAACATCCAGAACGCCCTCACCCCCGTCCTGCTGTGAGTGCAGAGCCCCACAATTCCCAAATTCCATCTCCTCAGTCCCAAAAACATCCAGAACGCCCTCACCCCCGTCCTGCTGTGAGTTCTGATGGCCACAGTTCCCAAATTCCACCCCCTCAGTCCCAAAAACATCCAGAACGCCCTCACCCTGGGAGGATGGCCACAGTTCCCAAATTCCACCCCCTCAGCCCCACAATTCCCAAATTCCACCTCCTCAGTCCCACAATTCCCAAATTCCACCTCCTCAGTCCCAAAATTCCCAAATTCCACCTCCTCAGCCCCACAATTCCCAAATTCCACCTCCTCAGTCCCAAATTCCACCTCCTCAGTCCCAAATTCCACCTCCTCAGTCCCAGCATTCCAGATTCCACCTCCTGTGATTCCCAAAAACATCCAGAACGCCCTCACTCCTGTCCTCCTGGAAGTCCCAAAATCCACCTCCTCATTCCCAAAATCCACCTCCTGAGTCCCACAATTCCCAAATTCCACCTCCTCAGTCCCAGAATTCCACATTCCATCTCCTGATTCCCAAAATTCCAGATTCCACCTCCTGAGTCCCAAAACCATCCAGAACGCCTTCAATCCCATCCTCCTGGGAGTTCTGATTCCCAAAATCCACCTCCTCATTCCCAAAATCCACCTCCTGCTTCCCATAATTCCAAATTCCCCATCCTGATTCCCAAAACCATCCAGGACGCCCTCACTCCCGTCCTCCTCAGAGTCCTCATTCCTGAAAATCCACCTCCTGCTTCCCCAAATTCCACCTCCTGATTCCCAGAATTCCAGATTCCACCTCCTGTGATTCCCAAAACCATCCAGAATGCCCTCACTCCCGTCCTCCTGGGAGTTCTCCTGCCCAAAATCCGCATCCTGATTCCCAAAATTCCAAGTCCTGCTTCCCAGAATTCCAACTCCTGCTTCCCAAAATTCCAGGTCCTGCTTCCCAAAAATCCCCATCCTGCTTCCCAAAATTCTGCATCCTGCTTCCCAAAATTCCACGTCCTGCTTCCCAAAATTCCAGCTCTTGCTTCCCAAAATTCCACCTCCTACTTCCTGAAATTCAAGGTCCTCCTTCACAAAATTCCAGGTCCCACTTCCCAAATTTCCACCTCCTGCTTCCCAAACTTGCGAATCCTGGATCCCAAACTTCTGGGTCCTGCATCCCAAAATCCTTTGCCCTGCTTCCCAAAAATCCAAGTCCTGGATCCCCAAAATTCTGAGTCCTGCTTCCCAAAATTCCAGCTCTTGCTTCCCAAAATTCCGGCTCCTGCATCCCCAAAATTCCAGCTCTTGCTTCCCAAAATTCCAGCTCTTGCTTCCCAAAATTCCAGCTCCTGCATCCCCAAAATTCCAGCTCCTGCTTCCCAAAATTCCAGCTCTTGCTTCCCAAAATTCCAGCTCCTGCATCCCCAAAATTCCAGCTCTTGCTTCCCAAAATTCCAGCTCCTGCATCCCCAAAATTCCAGCTCCCGCTTCCCAAACTTCTCAGTCCTGGATCCCCAAAAAATCCAAGTCCTGCTTCCCAAATCTGACTTCTGGATCCCAAACTTCTGAGTCCAGCATCCCAAAATTCCGAGTTCTTCTTCCCAAACTTTTGAATCCTGGATCCCAACATTTTGAGTGCTGCTTCCCAAACTTCCTAGTCCTGCTTCCCAAACTTCTGACTCCTGGATCCCAAACTTCTCAGTCTTCCATCCCAAAATTCCTTGCCCTCCATCCCAAAATTCCTTGCTCTCCATCCCAAAATCCTTTGCCCTCTATCCCCACAATCCCATTCCTTCATCCCAAAATCCTTTGTCCTCCATCCCAAAATTCCTTGCCCTCCATCCCAAAATTCCTTGCCCTCCATCCCAACAATCCCATTTCTCCATCCCAACAATTCCTTGCCCTCCATCCCAACAATTCCTTGTCCTCCATCCCCAAATCCTTTGCCCTCCATCCCCACGATCCCATTCCCGCATCCCGAACTTTCACCCCATGGAAATCCCCGGGAAGCCGCCCCGGGATCCGCCTGGACACCCCCCCACCCTTGGATTCCAACCTTCATTCCAAGCCCCCTTTTCCCAGTTTTTTGGGTTTTTTTTCCCTTGGGATTCACCTCCGGCCCCGGGATTTCATCCCACCCCTTTTCCCGGCATTCCCGATCTTTCCCAGGCACCTGGATAACCATTCCCTCTGGGAGCCCAAGGTGTTTGCCACCGGATGCTTCCGGATCATCATGTACTCCATCCAGGTGAGGAGCTCGGGAAAATCCGGGAGATTCCCGAGCCTCCCGGAATTCCAGGCCATTCCCACTTCCTGGAATGTGGGAATGCCATTCCAAGGGGTTTTCCCACATCCTGGAATGTGGGAATGCCATTCCAAGGGGTTTTCCCACATCCTGGAATGTGGGAATGCCATTCCAAGGGGTTTTCCCCCTGGGGGAAAGTTGGGAATGAGGGGGGGGAGGGAGTTGGGAATCCTGAGCTGAGGTTTTTTATTTTTTTGGGGGGGAATGAGGGGGAAAAAAAAAGCGTGGGAGCGCTGGGAAAAGCGGGAATCCAAATCCCGGGTTTTCCCGGGAAAACGGCTCCAAGGTCTGGCTGGGTTGAGGAGAACGGGATTCCCTCGGGATTTGGGAAGGGTTATTCCCGTTGTTTTCCCTTTGGATTCAGCCCAGCCCTCCCTGGAAAACTCTGAGTTCTTCCCATTCCTGCTTTTTGATCCCATAAAATTCCCAAATCCCTGGAAATCGCTCCAGATTTTCCCAAATCCCGTTGGAATTGTGATCCCACACTGCCCCTGGAATTCCTGGCAGGAATCCAAACCCTTTTTCCCTGGAATCCCCTGGATCAATTCTCCCCATTCCCATGGATTTCTGCAACTCCTGGGATCATTTTTCCTGGAAAAGGGTTATTCCTGTTGTTTTCCCTTTGGATTCAGCCCATTCCTGCCTGGAAAACTCTGAGCTCCCCTCCCCTGATCCCATTCCTGCTTTTTGATCCCATAAAGTTCCCAAATCCCTGTAAAAATTCCTCCCAGATTGTCCCAAATCCCGTTGGAATTGCGAGGCCACGGAATTCCTGCTGTGTTTGGGAATCCCTGGCAGGAATCCCTGAATTCCTGCCTGGAATCCCCTGGATCAATTCTCCCCATTCCCATGGATTTCTACAACTCCTGGGATCGTTTTTCCCATGGAAAGGCCTTGGTTAATCATGGAGAACAGGATTCCCTCGGGATTTGGGAAGGGTTATTCCCGTTGTTTTCCCTTTGGATTCAGCCCAGCCCTCCCTGGAAAACTCTGAGCTCCTCCCATTCCTGCTTTTTGATCCCATAAAATTCCCAAATCCCTGGAAATCACTCCCAGATTGTCCCAAATCCCGTTGGAATTGCGAGGCCACATAATTCCTGCTGTGTTTGGGAATCCCTGGCAGGAATCCCTGAATTCCTGCCTGGAATCCCCTGGATCAGTTCTCCCCATTCCCATGGATTTCTACAACTCCTGGGATCGTTTTTCCCATGGAAAGGGGAACAGGCTTCCCTAACTATTTTGGGAATGGTTATTCCCGTTGTTTTCCCTTTGGATTCCTGCCTGGAATCCCCCTGGATCAATTCTCCCCATTCCCACCGATTCCCCCGCTCCCTTTGGATCATTTTTCCTGGGAAATCCCCTCCCCCATCCCTTCTCCAAACACCCCCCTTTTTTTTTTCCCGGGATTCCTCCTCGGGAAAAAACCCCCAGGGGGCTGGGTGGGAAAAAAACAGCGGGATCGATCCCGTGGGGGGATCCTGCTCCTTCCCAGCCTCATTCCCGCCGTTTTTCCCGCTTTTCCCAGCCCCAGCATTCCCACCTGGTGATCCAGCAGCTCCTGGGGCACCTGGACAGCAACAGCCGGAGCGCGGCCCCGATCCGGGCGGGAATCGTGGAGGTGCTGTCGGAAGCGGCCGCCATCGCCGCCTCCGGATCCGTCGGTCAGAATTCCAGCCCTTCCCGTGGGAATTCCGGGAATGGGAAAAGGGGGGGGGGGGATGGGAGCTTGGGGGGATTTGTGGGAATGCTCCGGTCCGGAATTCCGAGGGGGATTCCTCGATGGAATGGTGGTGGAGTGGAGTTTGGGATGGGAATTCCTGTTTGGGGGGGGAGGGGGAATGTGGGAATTTCGGGGGGTTGGTGGGGAAAAAAGTGGGAATTTCCATTTGGGATGGGGGGGGGGGAAGTGGGAATTTCAGGGGGTTGGTGGGGGAAAAAAGTGGGAATTTCAGGGATTGGGATTTTCAGGGATTTGGTGGGGAAAAAAGTGGGAATTTCCATTTGGGATGGGGGGGGGGAAGTGGGAATTTCGGGGGTTTGGTGGGGAAAAAAGTGGGAATTTCAGGGATTTGGTGGGGGGAAAGGGGGATTTTTAGGGGTTTTGGAATGATGGGAGGAAAAAGTGGGAATTTCAGGGATTTGGTGGGGGAAATGTGGAATTTTCAGGGGTTTGGTTGGGGATTTTGGAATATCTTTTGGGATGAGGGAAAAAAAGTGGGAATTTCGGGGGCTTTGGGATGATGGGGGTAAAAAGTGGGAATTTCAGGGATTTGGTGTGGAAAAACTGGAATTTTCAGTGATTTTGTGGGGAGAAAAGTGGGAATTTCCATTTGGGATGAGGGGGGGAAAAAAGTGGGAATTTCAGGGATTTGATGGGGGGAAAAAGGGGGAATTTCAGGGATTTGGATTTTCAGGGATTTGGTGGGGGGAAAAAAAGTGGGAATTTCAGGGATTTGGGGGCTGCTCCAGAGGGACATTTCCCTTCTTATCTTGGATGTGTGGGAGTTGATTTTGAGATGAGGGGGAAAAAAGTGGGAATTTCAGGGATTTATCCCATCCCTCATCCCAAGCTCTCCTGCTGAGACCCTTCCCCACCAGATTCCCACTTTTCCCCTGGAATTCTGAATCCCTTTGGGATCTATCCCACCCCACAGTGCCCTCATGGGACCCTCCCCCCCCATCCCCGTTTTCCCTGGAATTCTGAATCCCCTGGGATTTATCCCACCCCACAGTGCCCTCACGGGACCCTTCCCCCCATCCCCATTTTCCCTGGAATTCTGAGTCCCTTTGGGATTTAACCCATCCCAGACTCTCCTGCTGAGACCCTTCCCCCTCAATCCCCATTTTCCCTTGGAATTCTGAATCCCCCTGGGATTTATCCCTGTCCCTCATCCCAGAATCTCCTGCTGATCCCCTCCCATGCCCCATCCCCATTTTCCCTGGAATTCTGAATCCCTTTGGGATTTAACCCCTGCCATTATCCCAGAATCTCCTGCTGAGACCCTTCCCCCCAGCCCCATTTTCCCTGGAATTCTGATTCCCTTTGGGATTTATCCCATCCCACAGTGCCCTCATGAGACCCTTCCCCCCATCCCCATTTTCCCTGGAATTCTGACTCCCCCTGGGATTTATCCCTGTTCCTCATCCCAGAATCTCCTGGGATTTATCCCATCCCAGAATCTCCTCATGAGACCCTTCCCCCCCAGCCCCATTTTCCCTTGGAATTCTGAATCCCTTTGGGATTTATCCCATCCCACAGTGCCCTCATGGGACCCTTCCCCCCCAGCCCCATTTTCCCTGGAATTCTGAATCCCCTCAGGATTTATCCCATCCCTCATCCCACAGTGTCCTGATGAGATTCCCAAGGTCTGAGGGTCCTTTTTCCCTGGAATTCTGAATCCCCTCAGGATTTATCCGATCCCAGAATCTCCTGCTGAGACCCTCCCCCCCCAGCCCCATTTTCCCTGGAATTCTGACTCCCTTTGGGATCTATCCCACCCCACAGTTCCCTGCTGGGACCCTTCCCCCCATCCCCATTTTTCCCTGGAATTCTGAATCCCCCCGGGATTTATCCCATCCCTCATCCCAGAATCTCCTGCTGATCCCCTCCCCTGCCCCTTTCCCATTTTCCCTGGAATTCTGACTCCCTGGGATCCGTCCCTGCTCAGGCCCCACGGTTCTGGAGGTTTTCAACACCCTCCTGAGGCAGCTGCGCCTCAGCATCGACTACGCCCTCACCGGCACCTACGACGGCATCGGAGCCGGGATCAGCTCCGGCATCGGCTCCGGGATCGGCTCCGGCATCGGGATGAGCCCCGGGCTGGGCTCCGGGCTGGGCTCCAGGATCATCAAGGAGCAGGAGGAGAGGATGTTCCAGGAGGCCGTCATCAAAACCATCGGTGGGAGCATCCCCCCCTTCCCAACGGAGATCCCGGCGTTCGGGGTTTTTTGGGATGAGGGGGAAAAAGCAGGATTTGGTCCCTGAGAGTATCCCGGGTTTTTTGGGATGAGGGGGAAAAGCGGGATTTGGTCCCTGAGAGTATCCCGGGCATTTGGGTTTTTTGGGATGAGGGGGAAAAAACGGGATTTGGTCCCTGAGAGTATCCTGGGTGTTTGGGATTTTTGGGATGAGGGGGGAAAAGCAGGATTTGGTCCCCGAGAGTATCCTGGGTGTTTGGGTTTTTTGGGATGAGGGGGGGAAAAGCGGGATTTGTGGATGAGGAGGGAGCAGGATCTGGGATCTGAGGGGTTTGGGAATGAGTGAGGAGGGGCAGGGAAGGTGGGAAGGAAGGAGGTGCTGGATCCAGGGATTTGGTGGTTCTGGAGTAGGAAGGGTTGGAATGAGGGACTGGAATCTCCCAGCTGGAGCTGTGGGATGGGAAGGGACATTCCTGCTTTTCCTGGGCTTGGAATCCCTGAGGAAGGGAAGGAAAGGTGGGAAAGAGGGCAGGGAAGGGTTGGAATGAGGGATTGGAATCTGCCAGCTGGAATTGTGGGATGGGAAGGGACATTCCTGCTTTTCCTGGCTTGGAATCCCTGAGGAAATGTGGGAAGGAGGTGCTGGATCCAGGGATTTGACAGCTCCCAGCTGGAGCTGTGGGATGGGAAGGGACATTCCTGCTTTTCCTGGCCTGGAATCCCTGAGGGAAGGAGGGAAAAGAGGGAAAAAGGGCAGGGAAGGGTTGGAATGAGGGATTGGAATCTCCCAGCTGGAGCTGTGGGATGGGAAGGGACATTCCTGCTTTTCCTGGGCTGGAATCCCTGAGGAAAGGAGGGAAGGAGGTGCTGGATCCAAGGATTTGGCAGCTTCAGACTAGGAAGGGTTGGAATGAGGGATTGGAATCTGCCAGCTGGAATTGTGGGATGGGAAGGGACATTCCTGCTTTTCCTGGGCTGGAATCCCTGAGGAAATGTGGGAAGGAGGTGCTGGATCCAAGGATTTGGCTTTTCCCAGCTGGAATTGTGGGATGGGAAGGGACATTCCTGCTTTTCCTGGGCTGGAATCCCTGAGGAAAGGGAAGGAAAGGTGGGAAAGAGAACAGGGAAGGGTTGGAATGAGGGATTGGAATCTCCCAGCTGGAGCTGTGGGATGGGAAGGGACATTCCTGCTTTTCCTGGGCTGGAATCCCTGAGGAAATGTGGGAAGGAGGTGCTGGATCCAGGGATTTGGCTTTTCCCAGCTGGAATTGTGGGATGGGAAGGGACATTCCTGCTTTTCCTGGGCTGGAATCCCTGAGGAAAGGGAAGGAAAGGTGGGAAAGAGGGCAGGGAAGGGTTGGAATGAGGGATTGGAATCTGCCAGCTGGAATTGTGGGATGGGAAGGGACATTCCTGCTTTTCCTGGGCTGGAATCCCTGAGGAAAGGAGGGAAGGAGGTGCTGGATCCAGGGATTTGGCTTTTCCCAGCTGGAATTGTGGGATGGGAAGGGACATTCCTGCTTTTCCTGGGCTGGAATCCCTGAGGAAAGGAGGGAAGGAGGTGCTGGATCCAGGGATTTGGCAGCTCCCAGCTGGAGCTGTGGGATGGGAAGGAACATTCCTGCTTTTCCTGGGCTTGGAATCCCTGAGGAAAGGGAAGGAAAGGTGGGAAAGAGGGCAGGGAAGGGTTGGGAGCAGGGATTGGCTGGAATTCCCAGCTGGAATTGCCCCTCCTGGCCGTTCTTTTGGTGGCTCCGGAATCCCCCTGGATTCGAATCTCCCCCTGGGATCAATCCAGGCGGGAATTCCTGATTCCAGGGGCATTCCCACTTCCGCAGGGTCCTTTGCCAGCACGCTGCCCACCTACCAGCAGTCGGAGGTGATGGTTTTCATCATGAACAAGGTGCCCCTTCCCTGCTCCCAGCATTCCATGGAGCCTGGAAAAGACGGGTGAGGGATGGATCCCGACCTTTCCCAACCCCTTCCCTGCTCCCAAAATTCCTTTCCTTGGATTTGAATGACTTTGGAGGTGTTTTTTGTTTTTTTTTTTTCCCTGGGTCTGAATTCGTGATTGGTTGGAGAGAACGGGATTTCCTCGGGATTTGGGAAGGGTTATTCCCGTTGTTTTCCCTTTGGATTCAGCCCAGCCCTTCCTGGAAAACTCTGAGCTCCCCTCCCCTCATCCCATTCCCGGTTTTTAATCCTGGAAAGCTCCCAAATCCCTGGAAATTGCTCCCAGATGGCCTCAAATCCCGTTGGAATTGTGATCCCACACTGCCCCTGGAATTCCTGCTGTGTTTGGGAATCCCTGGCAGGAATCCAAACCCTTTTTCCCAGGAATCCCCTGGATCAATTCTCCCCATTCCCATGGATTTCTACAACTCCTGGGATCGTTTTTCCCATGGAAAGGTCTTGATTAATCATGGAGAACAGGATTCCCTCGGGATTTGGGAAGGGTTATTCCCGTTGTTTTCCCTTTGGATTCAGCCCAGCCCTTCCTGGAAAACTCTGAGCTCCTCCCTCTGCTCCCATTCCCGGTTTTTATTCCCATAAAATTCCCAAAATGCCTGTTGAGGATTCCCAGATGGTGGAAAATCCCCCTGGCAGGAGATCCATGGATTTGTCTCTGTCCCTGCAGGGAGAACCGGAACCGCCTGACCCAGATCATGCTCCTCAAATCCCTGCTCCAGGTAGGAATTCCAGGGATTCCCTGGGATAAATCCCTAGGAATTGCTCCAGGTAGGAATTCCATGGGGTAAATCCCTCAGGAACTGCTCCAGGTAGGAATCCATGGGGTCAGTCCCTCAGGAACTGCTCCAGGTAGGAATTCCATGGGGTCAGTCCCTCAGGAACTGCTCCAGGTAGGAATTCCATAGGGTCAGTCCCTCAGGAACTGCTCCAGGTAGGAATTCCATGGGGTCAGTCCCTCAGGAACTGCTCCAGGTAGGAATTCCAGGGATTCCGTGGGATAAATCCCTAGGAACTGCTCCAGGTAGGAATTCCATGGGGTCAGTCCCTCAGGAACTGCTCCAAGTTCCTTTCCCATGGGGTGAATCCCTCAAAAACCGCTCCAGGTTCCTATTCCATGGGATAAATCCCTCAGGAACTGCTCCAGGT
This sequence comes from Pyrocephalus nanus, assembly GCA_038380795.1. Classification (NCBI taxonomy): domain Eukaryota; kingdom Metazoa; phylum Chordata; class Aves; order Passeriformes; family Tyrannidae; genus Pyrocephalus; species Pyrocephalus nanus. The sequence goes on from CM076260.1 coordinate 1,548,237, forward strand.
AGAAATTCCATGGGATCAGTCCCGCAGGAACCATTCCAGGTGCACATTCCATGGGGTGAATCCCTCAGATCCACATTCCATGGGGTCAGTCCCTCAGGAGCCCCTCCAGGTCCACATTCCATGGGATGAATCCCTCAGGAACCACTCCAGGTTCCTATTCCATGGGGTGAATCCCTCAGGTAGGAATCCACCCCATTCCCATGGGATCAGTCCCTCAGGAACTGCTCCAGGTGCACATTCCATGGGATCAATCCCTCAGGAACTGCTCCAGGTAGGAATTCCATGGGGTGAATCCCTCAGGAACTGCTCCAGGTAGGAATTCCATGGGATCAATCCCTCAGGAACTGCTCCAGGTAGGAATTCCATAGGGTCAGTCCCTCAGGAACCTCTCCAGGTGCACATTCCATGGGATCAGTCCCTCAGGTGCACATTCCATGGGATCAATCCCTCAGGTGCACATTCCATGGGATCAATCCCTCAGGTGCACATTCCATGGGATCAATCCCTCAGGTGCACATTCCATGGGGTGAATCCCTCAGGAACAGCTCCAGGTAGGAATCCAGAGATTCCCATGGGATCAGTCCCTCAGGAACTGCTCCAGGTGCACATTCCATGGGATGAATCCCTCAGGTGCACATTCCATGGGGTGAATCCCTCAAGAACAACTCCAGGTTCCCATTCCATGGAGTGAATCCCTCAGGAACTGCTCCAGGTAGGAATCCATGGAACCCATGGGATCAATCCCTCAGGAATGCCTCCAGGTCCACATTCCATGGGATCAGTCCCTCAGGAACCGCTCCAGGTGCACATTCCATGGGGTGAATCCCTCAGGAACTGCTCCAGGTAGAAATTCCATAGGGTCAGTCCCTCAAGAACCACTCCAAGTTCCCATCCCATGGGGTGAATCCCTCAAGAACCACTCTAGGTCCACATTCCAGAGGGTGAATCCCTCAGGAGCTGCTCCAGGTAGGAATCCACCCCATTCCCATGGGATCAGTTGCTCAGGATCTGCTCCAGGTGCACATTCCCATGGGATCAGTCCCTCAGGAACCGCTCCAGGTGCACATTCCATGGGGTGAATCCCTCAAGAACCACTCCAGGTAGGAATTCCATGGGATCAGTCTCTCAGGATCTGCTCCAGGTCCACATTCCATGGGGTCAGTCCGTCAGGAACTGCTCCAGGTGCCCATTCCATGGGGTGAATCCCCTAGACCCACATTCCATGGGGTGAATCCCTCAGGAACCGCTCCAGGTTCCTATTCCATGGGTGAATTCCTCAGGAACTGCTCCAGGTAGGTATTCCATAGGATCAGTCCCTCAGGATCTGCTCCAGGTAGGAATCCAGAGATTCCCATGGGATCAGTCCCTCAGGAACCGCTCCAGGTCCACATTCCATGAGATCAGTCCCTCAGGAACTGCTCCAGGTAGGAATCCATGGATCCCATGGGGTGAATCCCTCAGGAACTGCTCCAGGTGCACATCCCATGGGGTGAATCCCTCAGACCCACATTCCATGGGATCAATCCCTCAGGAACCGCTCCAGGTTCCCATTCTATGGGGTGAATCCCTCAGGAAGCGCTCCAGGTTCCCATCCCATGGGATCAGTCCGTCAGGAACTGCTCCAGGTGCCCATTCCATGGGGTGAATCCCCCAGACCCACATTCCATGGGGTGAATCCCTCAGGAACCGCTCCAGGTTCCTTTTCCATGAGATCAATCCCTCAGGAACCGCTCCAGGTAGGTATTCCATAGGATCAGTCCCTCAGGATCTGCTCCAGGTAGGAATCCAGAGATTCCCATGGGATCAGTCCCTCAGGAACCGCTCCAGGTGCACATCCCATGGGGTCAGTCTCTCAGGAACTGCTCCAGGTAGAAATTCCATAGGACCAGTCCCTCAGGAACTTCTCTAGGTGCCCATTTCATGGGGTGAATCCCTCAGGAACTGCTCCAGGTAGGAATTCCATGGGGTGAATCCCTCAGGATCCACTCCAGGTCCACATTCCATGAGATCAGTCCCTCAGGAACCGCTCCAGGTAGGAATTCCATGGGGTGAATCCCTCAGGAACCGCTCCAGGTTCCCATCCCATGGGGTGAATCCCTCAGGAACCGCTCCAGGTTCCCATCCCATGGGGTGAATCCCTCAGGAACCGCTCCAGGTCCTTCCCTTCCGGAGGAGCCCCAGCCGTGTTTTAATCCCCATTCCACATGCCGCTGATCCCGTTTTCCCTGGGAATGCGCAGGTGTCCGTGGGTTTCCAGTGCAGTAACATGCTCACCGCTCTGCCCAGCGCCTTCCTGGACCGCCTGCTCTCGGCTGCCCTCCTGGAAGATCCCGAAATCCGCCTCTTTGTCCTGGAGATCCTCATCAGCTTCATCGACCGCCACGGCAACCGCCACAAGTTCAGCACCATCAGGTCATTCCCGGCCGCTTTTCCTGGGAATCCTGACCGGTGGGATTGGGATGGGAGAGCTGGAAGGAATGTCGGGGATCCAGGAGAAGTCCTGGGATGGTTCCACCCTGGAGATCCTGTGAAGCAGGATTGGGATGGAAGAGCTGGCAGGAATGTGGGTGATCCAGGAGAATTTCTGGAATGGGATCTGGGATTTGGGCTGGGAGCACTGGCAGGAATATTGGTGATCCAGGAGAATTCCTGGGCTGGTTCCATCCTGGAAATCCTGGGATCTGGGCTGGGAGCACTGGCAGGAATGTCAGGGATCCAGGAGGATTTCTGGGATGGGATCTGGGATGGAATGTTGGTGATCCAGGAGAATTTCTGGGATGGTTCCACCCTGGACGTCCTGTGAAGCAGGATTGGGATGGGAGAGCTGGCAGGAATGCCGGGGATCCAGGAGGATTCCTGGGATGGGATCTGGGCTGGGAGCACTGGCAGGAATGTGGGTGATCCAGGAGAATTCCTGGAATGGGATCTGGGATCTGGACTGGAAGCACTGGTAGGAATATCAGTGATCCAGGAGAATTTCTGGGATGGAATCTGGGTTGGAATCTGGGATGGAATGTGGGTGATCCAGGAGAATTCCTGGGATGGATCCATCCTGGAGATCCTGTGGAGCAGATATTGGGATGGGATCTCAGCTTGGAGCTCTGGCAGGAATGTGGGTGATCCAGGAGGATTTCTGGGATGGGATATGGGATGGAATCCCGGATGGAATCCGGGCTGGGAGCACTGTCAGGAATGTCAATGATCCAGGAGAATTCCTGGGATGGTTCCATCCTGGAAATCCTGGGATCTGGGCTGGAAGCACTGGCAGGAATGTGGGTGATCCAGGAGAATTCCTGGGCTGGGATCTGGACTGGGATCTGGGCTGGAATGTGGGTGATCCAGGAGAATTCCTGGGCTGGGATCTGGGCTGGAATGTTGGTGATCCAGGAGAATTCCTGGGCTGGTTCCACCCTGGAGATCTTGGATATCTGGGATTGAAACCCCCCTGGAGATGGTGCTTCCTCCAGGACGGGTCATTCCCATCCAGGAGCTGCTGGGGAATGTGGGAATGGCTCTCCCAGGCTCTGGAATGCTGAGTTTTCCTTCTCCTGGGCTTTTCCCGCAGCACCATCAGCGACATCTCGGCGCTGAAGCTGAAGGTGGAGAAGTGTTCCCGCCAGGACAGCGTCTTCATGAAGAAGGTAATTCCACAATTCCGAAAAAGCTGCTATGGGGCCTCGGTATTCCCAGCTCTTGGAGCTCTGGGATCCCTGAGAAACGTGGGAATATCCCTCAGGAACTGCTCCAGGTGCACATTCCATGGGGTGAATCCCTCAGACCAACATTCCATGGGGTCAATCCCTCCTGTCCACATTCCATGGGGTGAATCCCTCAGGAACTGCTCCAGGTGCACATTCCATGGGGTGAATCCCTCAGACCAACATTCCATGGGGTCAATCCCTCCTGTCCACATTCCATGGGGTGAATCCCTCAGGAACTGCTCCAGGTGCACATTCCATGGGGTGAATCCCTCAGATCAACATTCCATGGGGTCAATCCCTCCTGTCCACATTCCATGGGGTGAATCCCTCAGGAACTGCTCCAGGTGCACATTCCATGGGGTGAATCCCTCAGGAACTGCTCCAGGTGCCCATCCCATGGAATCAGTCCCTCAGGAACCACTCCAGGTGCCCATCCCATGGGGTCAATCCCTCAGATCCACATTCCATGGGGTGAATCCCTCAGGAACTGCTCCAGGTACCCATTCCATGGGGTCAATCCCTCCTGTCCACATTCCATGGGGTGAATCCCTCAGGAACTGTTCCAGGTGCCCATCCCATGGGAATATCCCTCAGGAACCGCTCCAGGTGCACATTCCATGGGGTGAATCCCTCAGGATCTGCTCCAGGTGCCCATCCCATGGGGTCAATCCCTCAGGAACCACTCCAGGTGCCCATCCCATGGGGTCAATCCCTCAGATCCACATTCCATGGGGTGAATCCCTCAGGAACTGTTCCAGGTTCTTTTCCCATGGGATGAATCCCTCAGGAACCACTCCAGGTACCCATTCCGTGGCATAAATCCCTCATGTCCACATTCCATGGGATCAATCCCTCATGTCCACATTCCATGGGGTAAATCCCTCAGGAACCGCTCCAGGTGCCCATTCCATGGGGTGAATCCCACAGGTGCACATTGCATGGGGTGAATCCCTCCATGGGGTGAATCTCTAATGATCCAGTCCAAGTTCCCATCCCATGGGGTGAATCCCTCAGGTCCACATCCCATGGGGTGAATCCCTCAGGTCCACATCCCATGGGGTGAATCCCTCAGGAACCACTCCAGGTTCCTTTCCCACGGGGTGAATCCCTCAGGAACCGTTCCAGGTACCCATTCCATGGGATCAGTCCCTCAGGTGCCCATTCCATGGGGTGAATCCCTCAGGAGCCACTCCAGGTCCACATTCCATGGGGTGAATCCCTCAGGTGCCCATCCCATGGGGTGAATCCCTCAGGAACTGCTCCAGGTGCACATCCCATGGGATCAGTCCCTCAGGAACCGCTCCAGGTGCACATTCCATGGGGTGAATCCCTTCATGGGGTGAATCTCTCATGATCCAATCCAAGTTCCCATCCCATGGGGTGAATCCCTCAGGAGCAGCTCCAGGTCCACATTCCTTGGGGTGAATCCCTCAGGAACCGCTCCAGGTCCACATTCCATGGGATCAGTTCCTCAGGTGCCCATCCCATGGGATGAATCCCTCAGGAACTGCTCCAGGTGCCCATCCCATGGGATGAATCCCTCAGGAACTGCTCCAGGTGCCCATCCCATGGGATGAATCCCTCAGGAACTGCTCCAGGTGCCCATCCCATGGGATGAATCCCTCAGGAACTGCTCCAGGTGCACATCCCATGGGATGAATCCCTCAGGAACTGCTCCAGGTGCACATCCCATGGGGTGAATCCCTCAGATCCACATTCCATGGGGTGAATCCCTCAAGAGCCACTCCAGGTGCCCATCCCATGGGGTGAATCCCTCAGGAACTGCTCCAGGTCCACATTCCTTGGGGTGAATCCCTCAGGAACCGCTCCAGGTCCACATTCCATGGGGTGAATCCCTCAGGAACCACTACAGGTCCACATTCCGTGGGATGAGTCCCTCAGATGCACATTCCATGGGATGAATCCCTCAGGAGCAGCTCCAGGTCCCCATCCCATGGTGTGAATCCGTCAGGAGCAGCTATAGGTCCTCATTCCATGGGATCAGTCCCTCACGTGCCCATCCCATGGGGTGAATCCCTCAGGAACTGCTCCAGGTGCACATCCCATTGGGTGAATCCCTCAGATCCACATTCCATTGGGTGAATCCCTCAGGAACTGCTCCAGGTGCACATCCCATGGGGTGAATCCCTCAGGAACCACTCCAGGTTCCCAATTCATGGGATCAGTCCCTCAGGTGCCCATTCCATGGGGTGAATCCCTCAGGAACCGCTCCAGGTGCCCATCCCATGGGATCAGTCCCTCAGGTACCCATCCCATGGGATCAGTCCCTCAGGAACCGCTCCAGGTGCACATTCCATGGGATCAATCCCTCAGGAACCCCTCCAGGTGCCCATCCCATGGGATAAATCCCTCAGGATCCGCTCTCCATGCCGGCATTCCCTGTTTTCCCAGCACGGGCAGCAGCTGTACCGCCACATCTTCCTGGTGTCCAAGGAGGACGACAACGCCCGCGCCCACTACGAGGCCATCTACACCCTGCTGGTGCTGCTGAGCATCGAGCTGGCCAACGAGGAGGTGCTGGTGGATCTCATCCGCCTCGTCCTGGCCGTCCAGGTGAGCGGGAATTCACGGAAAAGGGGTTTTTTAGGGATTTGGGGTCTCTCGGGAGTGAGAGATCTGCGGGGGGAGAGCTTGGAGCTCCTTCCGGAGCCTGGAGGGGGGAGATTGGGGAGGGATTCCCGGCTGGGAGGGGTTAGGATGGAATTCCCAGGGAAGCTGTGGCTGCCCCTGGATCCCTGGGAATGTCCCAGGCCAGGTTGGATCCCCTGGGATAGCGGGAATTGTCCCTGAACATGGAATGGGATCATCCTGAAAATCCCTTCCCACCCAACCCATTCCATGATTCCAGGATAAAGAACACTCAGGATCCACTCAGAGGGGTTTTTATGGAATGTGGGGATGGAAAAGGCAGGGAAGGGGAAGGGAGCCCCTTCCCTGAGTGCCGAGATTCCCAGGGAACCCCCCCTTGTTCCCGGAACTCCTTCCCAGAGAGGAGTTGGGCTGGGGATGGATCCAATGTCAGGCTCTGGATCCAGGCTGGGAGAGCTGGGAATGGCCAGGCTGGAGCAGGGAAGGATCCAGGGAGAGCTCTTGGAGCCCCTTCCAGAGCCTGGAATTCTGGGATAGCCCGGAATGAGCTGCCCCTCCCATTCCTGGCTGTGGGGTCGATCCCTGCAGGTCGTGGCTGCAATTCCTGAATTTCCCAGTTTTTCCCAGCCTGGGGCCACCTGGAACAGCTTTCCCAGGGCTGCCCTGGCTCCTGGATGAGCTTTAATATCCCAACCCATTCCATGAATCCCATGAGGTGATTCCATGTGATCCCAGAGTGGGATCACCCCATGCTGGGAGCGCCCTGAACCCCCCAGGATCCTTGGGAAGGCCCCACACGGTGACTCCCTGGGGTGGAAAATCCTGGATAATCCTGGATAATCACCATCTGCAGTTGTTTTCCCACCCTGATCCCATGGGAATTGTGTCCATCCCAAACAGGGGGTGTCCCAGCTCCTCCAAATTCCCCCTAAAAGTGGGATCACCCCGTGCTGGGAGTTCCCTGAACCCCCCAGGATCCTTCGGAAGGCCCCACACGGTGACTCCCTGGGGTGGAGAATCCTGGATAATCCTGGATAATCATGGATAATCACCATTCTGGGGCCTTTCCTGCCCTGATCTCATGGGAATTGTGCCCATCCCATCCCAATAAAAGGTTTCCCAGCACCCCCATATCCCCCCAGAGCGGGATCACCCCGTGCTGGGAGTTCCCTGAACCCCCCGGGATCCTCGGGAAGGCCCCACGGGGTGGATAATCCTGGATATTCATGGATAATCCTGGATAATCGCCCCCCCGGGGCCTTTCCCGGGCGGATGCCGTGGGAAGGGTGGGAATGGTGTCCCTGGATCCCGCAGGAGGTGGCGCAGGTGGCCGAGGGGGGGCTGTGCCCATCGGGGCGCTGTGCCCTGCTGGCCCTCGCGGCCGCCTACCTGAACATCATCGCTCAGATGATCGCGGTGCCCGCCCTCTGCCAGCACATCCACCAGGTCAGAGCGGGAAAAGAGGGACTTGGGAATGTGGGAATGTCATGGGAATATCGTGGGAATGTGGGAATGTCATGGGAACATCATGGGAATGTGGGAATATGTGGACATCATGGGAATATGGGGACATGGGAACACCATGGGCAAATGGGAACAGATGCTCACCCTGCCCGCCCTCTGCCAGCACGGCCACCAGGTCAGAGCGGGAAAACAGGGACTTGGGAATGTGGGAATGTCGTGGGAATGTCATGGGAACATCATGGGAATGTGGGAATGTGGGAATGTGGGAACATCATGGGAATGTGGGAATGTGGGAACACCATGGGCAAATGGGAACAGATGCTGGCAGTGCCCGCCCTCTGCCAGCACATCCACCAGGTCAGAGCGGGAAAACGGGAACATGGGAATGTGGGAATATCGTGGGAATATCATGGGAACATCATGGGAATGTGGGAATGTGAGAATATGGGAACATCATGGGAATGTGGGAATATGGGGACATGGGAACACCATGGGAAAGTGGGAACAGATGCTGGCAGTGCCCGCCCTCTGCCAGCACGGCCACCAGGTCAGAGCGGGAAAACAGGGAACATGGGAATGTGGGAATATCGTGGGAATATCGTGGGAATGTGGGAATATCATGGGAATGTGGGAACATCATGGGAACATCATGGGAATATGGGGACATGGGTTCATGGGAACACCATGGGCAAATGGGAACAGATGCTGGCGGTGCCCGCCCTCTGCCAGCACATCCACCAGGTCAGAGCGGGAAAACAGGGATATGGGAGTGTGGGAATGTCGTGGGAACACCATGGGAATGTGGGAATGTGGGAACATCATGGGAATGTGGGAATGTGGGAATGTGGGAACATCATGGGAATGTGGGAATGTGGGAACACCATGGGCAAATGGGAACAGATGCTGGCAGTGCCCGCCCTCTGCCAGCACATCCACCAGGTCAGAGCGGGAAAACGGGAACATGGGAATGTGGGAATGTCATGGGAACATCATGGGAATGTGGGGACATCATGGGAATGTGGGAATGTGGGAATGTGGGAACACCATGGGCAAATGGGAACAGATGATCGCAGTGCCCGCCCTCTGCCAGCACGGCCACCAGGGCAGAGCGGGAAAACGGGCACTTGGGAATGTGGGAATGTCATGGGAACATCATGGGAATACCGTGGGAATGTGGAAATGTGGGAATGTGGGAACATGGGAAAGTGGGAACACGGGAACACCTTGGGAAAACGGGAACAGGGGAAAATGGGAACACGGGGATGTGGCTGTGGTTGGGGTCAGGATCCCATCCCATCCCATCCCATCTCATCCCTGCATCCCATCCCATCCCATCCCATCCCATCCCATCCCATCCCATCCCATCCCTGTATCCCATCCCTGTATCCCATCCCTGTATCCCATCCCTGTATCCCATCCCTGTATCCCTGTATCCCATCCCGTGTTTCCAGGTGATCCAGGCCCGGCAGAAGGAGGCCCCGTTCCTGCTCCCCGAGGACGTGTTCGTGGAGAACCCCCGGTGAGAGCCCCCCATTCCCGGTTTATCCATTGGTGTTTTCCCGATTTATCCATTGGTTTATTCCCTGTTCATCCACTGTTTTTTTCCTGGTTTATCCATTGGTTTATTCCCAGTTTATCCATTGGTTTATTCCCGGTTTATCCATTGGTTTATTCCTGGTTTATCCATTGGTTTATTCCCGGTTTATCCATTGGTTTTTTCCCAGTTTATCCACTGGTTTATTCCCGGTTTATCCACCGTTTTTTTCCCTATTTATCCATTGATTTTTTCCCTGTTTATCCATTGCTTTTTTCCCAGTTTATCCATTGGTTTATTCCCGGTTTATCCATTGGTTTTTTCCCGGTTTATCCATTGGTTTATTCCCGGTTTATCCATTGGTTTATTCCCGGTTTATCCATTGGTTTATTCCCAGTTTATCCTGTGTTTTTTTTCCCATTTATCCATTGGTTTATTCCCAGTTTATCCATTGGTTTTTTCCCTGTTCATCCACTGTTTTTTTCCCTGTTCATCCACTGGTTTATTCCCTGTTTATCCGTTGGTTTATTCCCTGTTTATCCACTGGTTTATTCCCTGTTTATCCGTTGGTTTATTCCCTGTTCATCCACTGGTTTATTCCCTGTTTATCCGTTGGTTTATTCCCTGTTTATCCATTGGTTTATTCCTGTTTATCCGTTGGTTTATTCCCGGTTTTCCATAGGCCGATCCCGAGCCTGGATCAGCTGGGGCCGGAGTTTTTCTTCTGGCAGAGCCAGATCAGCGAGGGGCTGGGGGGGAGCGGATACAGCCTGGAACGGCTCAGCATTCCATACGTCCCACAGCTCACCGGTGGGAATGCCCTCGGGATAACCCTGAACAGGGACAGGGATGGGGAGCGGGAACAGCCTGGAGTGACTCAGCTTTCCCTAAATCCCTGGGAATTCCCTTGGGATAACCCCGGACAGGGAGGGGGAACAGCCTGGAGCACCTCAGCATTCCCTAAATCCCTGGGAATTCCCACAGGATACCCCTGGAGAGGGACAGGGAGGGAGTGGGAACAGCCTGGAGTGACTCAGCATTCCCTAAATCCCTGGGAATTCCCTCAGGATAACCCCGGACAGGGAGGGAGGGAGGGAGCGGGAACAGCCTGGAGTGACTCAGCATTCCCTACAGGAATGGGAATTCCCATGGGATACCCCTGATAGGGACAGGGAGGGAGCGGGAACAGCCTGGAATGCCCCAGCATTCCCTATGGGAATGGGAATTCCCATGGGATACCCCCGGACAGGGAGGGAGGGAGGAATGGAGACTATCCCAGTTTTCCATGGGGTGACCGGGATAACGGGGATGGGGGAAGGGGGAAAGGTCTGGGAGTGGTCGGGAAGTTCCTGAGGGGGCCACGGGAAGGGATTGGGTGGGGTGGGGTGGGATGGGATGGGATAAAAATGGGATGGGATGGGATACAGGGATGGGATACAGGGATGGGATACAGGGATGGGATACAGGGATGGGATACAGGGATGGGATGGGATACAGGGATGGGATACAGGGATGGGATACAGGGATGGGATGGGATGGGATGGGATACAGGGATGGGATACAGGGATGGGATACAGGGATGGGATACAGGGATGGGATGGGATGGGATGGGATGGGATACAGGGATGGGATACAGGGATGGGATACAGGGATGTGATGGGATGGGTTGGGATGGGATACAGGGATGGGATACAGGGATGGGATACAGGGATGGGATGGGATACAGGGATGGGATACAGGGATGGGATACAGGGATGGGATGGGATACAGGGATGGGATACAGGAATGGGATGGGATGGGATGGGATGGGATGGGATACAGGGATGGGATGGGATGGGATAAAAATGGGATGGGATAAAAATGGGATGGGATGGGATGGGATACAGGGATGGGATACAGGGATGGGATACAGGGATGGGATACAGGGATGGGATGGGATGGGTTGGGATGGGATGGGATGGGATACAGGGATGGGATGGGATGGGATAAAGATGGAATAGGATGGAATGGGATGGGATAAAGATGGGATAGGATAGGTTGGAATGGGATAAAGCTGCCCAGGCTGGGATTTGGGAATGTCCCATCCCGCTGTGACCCCAGGGATGGGACCGGGCCCCTCCTCCAATCCCTCCTGTCCCTCCTTCCCAGACGAGGATCGCTTATCCAAGAGGAAAAGCATCGGAGAGACAATCTCCCTGCAGGTGGAGGTGGAATCCCGGAACAGCCCCGAGCGGGAACAGGTGGGATCCCTCGGGAACACCCCAGCCAATTCCCTGGAATTCTGCAGGGAATTTCCTTTCCTTTCCTTTCCTTTCCTTTCCTTTCCTTTCCTTTCCTTTCCTTTCCTTTCCTTTCCTTTCCTTTCCTTTCCTTTCCTTTCCTTTCCTTTCCTTTCCTTTCCTTTCCTTTCCTTTCCTTTCCTTTCCTTTCCCTTTCCCTTTCCCTTTCCCTTTCCCTTTCCCTTTCCCTTTCCCTTTCCCTTTCCTTTCCCTTCCCCCTTTTCCCCTTTTTTCCCCTTTTTTCCCCTTTTTCCTTCCCCCTCCCCCCCTGGAAAAAAGATCCCTCCCATTCCCGGGGTTGGGAAAGGGTGACATTTCCTGGAATTCCCGAAAAAATCCGAGTTTTCCCGAAGCTGGGCGGGACAGGAGGGGGATTTTTCCCACTTTTTGGAGCAGCTGGGTGGGAAAAGGGACAGATTTAGGGATCAGCTTCCCTCTCCGTCCCTCGGTTTTTCCACTGGGAAGATCCCCCAAATCCCAAAAAAAACCCCTGTTTTCCAAAGATTTCCGGGATCATCCAATCCCACCATTCCTCCCCAGGGATCCAAAATGGTCTCCCCCTCCTGTTTGGGCGGGAAATCCCGGAATTCCAGGATGGTTTTGTTGGAAAGGACCCTGAGGATCATCCCATTCCATGGGCAGGGCCAACTTCCCACAGGGAATCCTGGTTTTCCCGGGATCCAAAAGGTCTCCCACTCCTGTTTGGGTGGGAAATCCCGGAATTCCAGGACAACTTCCCGCAGGAAATCCTGGTTTTCCCTGGCTGCGCATTCCTGAGCTGTGGGAGCCTTTGGAGAAGTTCTGATCCCGCCTGGAAACCAAAAAAATCCAGGATCTCTTCCCTATAAAAAACCACCAAGGGAAGGGGTTTTGTGATCCTGGAATGGTGTCCTGGGATATTCCCAGAGCTTCATCCCCTTTTTTTCCTGGAGCCTCATCCCTCTTTTCCTGGACCCTCATCCCCTTTTCCCTCATCCCCTTTTTTCCTGGAGCCTCATCCTCCTTTTTTCTGGAGCTTCATCCTCCTTTTTTCCTGGAGCCTCATCCCCTTTTTTCCTGGAGCCTCATCCTCCTTTTTTCTGGAGCTTCATCCTCCTTTTTTCCTGGAGCCTCATCCCCTTTTCCCTTTTCCCTCATCCCCCTTTTTTCCTGGATCCTCATCCCCTTTTTTCCTGGATCTTCATCCCCTTTTCCGTTTTCCCTCATCCTCCTTTTTTCCTGGATCCTCATCCTCTTTTCCCTTTTCCTTATCCCCCTTTTCCTGGATCCTCATCCCCTTTTCCTGGATCCTCATCCCATTTTTTCCTGGATTCTCATCTCCCTCTTTTCCTGGAGCTTCATCCCCTTTTTCCCTCATCCCCTTTTCCCTCATCCCTCTTTTTTTCCTGGAGCCTCATCCTCCTTTTTTCCTGGATCCTCATCCCCTTTTCCTGGATCCTCATCCCCTTTTTTTCCTGGAGCCTCATCCCCTTTTCCCTCATCCCCTTTTCCCTCATCCCTCTTTTCCTGGATCCTAATCCCTCTTTTTTCCTGGAGCTTCATCCCCTTTTTTCCTGGATCCTCATCCCTCTTTTCCTGGATCCTCATCCCTCTTTTCCTGGATCCTCATCCCCTTTTCCCTCATCCCCTTTTTTCCTGGATCTTCATCCCCTTTTCCTGGATCCTCATCCCTCTTTTTTTCCTGGATCCTCATCCCTCCTTTTTCCTGGATCCTCATCCCCTTTTCCCTTTTCCTTCATCCCCATTTTTCCTGGAGCTTTATCCTCCTTTTTTCCTGGATCCTCATCCCCTTTTCCCTTTTCCCTCATCCCCCTTTTTTCCTGGATTCTCATCCCCCTTTTTTCCCGGATCCTCATCTCTTTTTCCTCATCCCCTTTTCCCTCATCCCCTTTTCCCTCATCCCCTTTTTTCCTGGATCCTCACCTCTTTTTTTCCTGGAGCCTCATCCCCTTTTCCCTCATCCCCCTTTTTTCCCGGATCCTCATCCCCTTTTTACCTGGATCCTCATCCCTTTTTTCCTGGATCCTCATCCCCTTTTCCCGGATCCTCATCCCCTTTGTTTCCCTTTTCCCAGAGAGCTCCTGCTGAGGAAATCACCTACGAGACGCTGAAGAAAGCGATCGGTAAGGAAAGGAGGAAATCCTGGAATTCTGGGAATCACCGAGGCCGGGAAAATCCCTCTGGGATCACAGCCTGGCCCGGCCCCCGCCCCAATCCCCAGGGATTGATTGGGAATCCCTGCAGGGATTGGGATTCCAGAATTTCCAGTGCCTGCCAGCCCTTTCCATGTGGGAATCGTTCCCAATATTCCCTCTCCTCCTTTTCCCTTCTTCCCTGGGAATTGGGGAATTCTGGAGCAGGAAAAGCTCCCTCCTGATCCCTCTTTTTCCCAGGATGAGCCCCTTCCCGGCTCCCCCCTCCATTCCCACCTCCCTGCCCACCCCGAATCCCGGGATGTGCTCATATCCCGCTGTTTTTTCCCGAGAATGCTCATATCCCATTATTTTTTTCCTGGGACACACTCATATCCTGGTGGTTTTTTTCCTGAGAATGCTCATATCCTGGTGGTTTTTTTCCCGGGAAGTGCTCATATCCCGGTGGGTTTTTTTCCCAGGACACGCTCATATCCCACTGTTTTTTCCCAGGATGCTCTCATATCCCACTCTTTTTTTCCCGGGACGCACTCATGTCCTGCTGTTTTTTCCCGGGATTGCTCATATCCCATTATTTTTTTCCTGGGATTGCTCATATCCTGCTGTTTTTCCCGGGACGTGCTCATATCCCATTATTTTTTTCCCGAGAATGCTCATATCCCGTTATTTTTTATCCAGGATGCTCTCATATCCCGTTATTTTTCCCGAGAATGCTCATATCCCGCTGTTTTTTCCCGGGATTGCTCATATCCCGCTATTTTCCCGGGGGACGCGCTCATATCCCGTTATTTTTCCCCAAGATTGCTCATATCCCATTTTTTTTCCCCGGGATTGCTCATATCCCCTTGTTTTTCCCGGGATTGCTCATATCCCATTATTTTCCCCGGGATTGCTCATATCCCGTTATTTCTCCCCGGGATTGCTCATATCCCATTATTTTCCCCGGGATTGCTCATATCCCGTTATTTCTCCCCGGCAATGCTCATATTCCATTTTTTCTCCCCGGGAATGCTCATATCCCGTTATTTTTTACCCAGGATGCTCTCATATCCCGTTATTTTTTCCCGAGATTGCTCATATCCCATTTTTTTTTCCCCGGGAATGCTCATATCCCATTATTTTCCCCGGGAATGCTCATATCCCATTATTTTTCCCAGGATTGCTCATATCCCGTTGTTTTTCCCCGGGAATGCTCATATCCCACTGTTTTTTTCCCAGGATGCGATCATATCCTGCTGTTTTTCCTGAGATTGCTCATATCCCGTTATTTTTTCCCGGGAATGCTCATATCCCGTTATTTTTCCCCAGGAATGCTCATATCCCACTGTTTTCCCTGGGAATGCTCATATCCCGTTATTTTTTCCCGGGAATGCTCATATCCCGTTATTTTTCCCCGGGAATGCTCATATCCCGGTATTTTCCCCTGGACTGCTCATATCCCATTATTTTTCCCGGGAATGCTCATATCCCACTGTTTTTTCCCCGGGACGCACTCATATCCCATTTTTTTTCCCCGAGATTGCTCATATCCCATTATTTTTTCCCGGGAATGCTCATATCCCGTTATTTTTTCCCGGGAATGCTCATATCCTGTTATTTTTCCCCAGGAATGCTCATATCCCACTGTTTTCCCCGGGAATGCTCATATCCCATTATTTTTCCCCGGGATTGCTCATATCCCGGTATTTTTCCCCGGGAATGCTCATATCCCATTATTTTTTCCCAGGAATGCTCATATCCCGTTATTTTTTCCCGGGAATGCTCATATCCCATTATTTCTCCCCGGGAATGCTCATATCCCATTATTTTTCCCGGGAATGCTCATATCCATTATTTTTCCCCGGGAATGCTCATATCCCATTTTTTTTCCCCGGGAACGCTCATATCCCATTATTTTTTTCCCGGGAATGCTCATATCCCGCTGTTTTTCCCGGGAATGCTCATATCCCGCTGTTTTTCCCGGGAATGCTCATATCCCGTTATTTCTCCCCGGGAATGCTCATATCCCATTATTTTTCCCGGGAATGCTCATATCCCATTATTTTTCCCGGGAATGCTCATATCCATTATTTTTCCCCGGGAATGCTCATATCCTGGATTTTTTTCCCGGGACTGCTCATATCCCATTTTTTTCCCCGGGAATGCTCATATCCCATTTTTTCTCCCCGGGAATGCTCATATCCCGCTGTTTTTCCCCGGGAATGCTCATATCCCGTTATTTTTCCCCGGGAATGCTCATATCCCATTATTTTCCCTGGGAATGCTCATATCCCGTTATTTCTCCCCGGGATTGCTCATATCCCGTTATTTCTCCCCGGGAATGCTCATATCCCGCTGTTTTTCCCGGGAATGCTCCAGCAGACAGCGTGGCCGTGGAGGAGCAGGAGCGGGAGCGACGGCGCCAGGTGGTGGAAAAATTCCAGAAGGCTCCGTTCGAGGAAATCGCCGCTCACTGCGGGGCCAGGGTGAGGGGAACCCCCCCATCCCATCCCAACCCCCCGGAATTCCCAGATTCCCGCCGGGAATTCCCGCTGATCCTGGAATTTGGGGGGTTTTTTCCTTGTTTTTTGGTTGGCAGGCGACGCTGCTGCAGAGCAAACTCAACCAGATCTTCGAGATCACCATCCGGTCAGGGAACATTCCCGGCAGGAATCCGGGAATTCCAGGGGGGATTGGGGGATGGTGGGGGGGGATTTGGGGGGGATTTGGGATGGATTTGGGGTGAAGGGGATTTGGGATGGGGAGGGGGGGATTTGGGATGGAGGGGATTTGGGATGGGGGGGTGATTTGGGATGGAGGGTGGATTTGGGATGGGGTGGATTTGGGATGGGGGGGATTTGGGATGAATTCCTGGGATAGATTTGGGATGGGGTGGATTTGGGATGGAGGGGATTTGGGATGAATTCCTGGGATAGATTTGGGATGGGGTGGATTTGGGATGGGGGGGATTTGGGATGAATTCCTGGGATGGATTTGGGATGGGGTGGATTTGGGATGGGAGGGGATTTGAGATGGGGGGATTTGGGATGGGGAGAGGGGGGTGGATTTGGGATGGGGGGATGAGGGGGATTTGGGATGGGAGGGGATTTGAGATGGGGGGATTTGGGATGGGGAGAGGGGGGTGGATTTGGGATGGGGGGATGAGGGGGATTTGGGATGGGAGGGGATTTGGGATGGGGGGGATTTGGGATAGGGGGGATTTGGGATGGGGAGGGGGGGATTTGGGGTGGATTTGGATGGGGGGGGATTTGAGATGGATTTGGGATGGAGGGAGGGAAATCTTGTGTTGGATTTTGGATGGGGGGGATTCCTGGGATGGATTTGGGATGAAGGGGATTTGGGATGGGAGGGTTGGTTTTGGGATGGAGGGGAATTTGGGATGGGGGGGTTGGATTTGGGATGGGGGAGATTCCTGGGATGGATTTGGGATGGGGGGAGGTTCCCGGTGGCATTGAGATGGGAGGGATTCCTGGGATGGATTTGGGTTAGGGGGGAATTTGGGGATTGGGGGGGTTGGATTTGGGGTGGGGGGGATTCCTGGGATGGATTTGGGATTTGGGATGGGGGTGGATTTGGGATGGAGAGGGGGTTGGATTTGGGATGGATTTGGGATATGGGGAGGTTCCTAGGTTGGATTTGGGATGGGGGGGATTCCTGGGTGGGATTTGGGATGGGGAGGGTTCCTGGACTGGATTTGGGATATGGGGGGGATTCCTGGGATGGATTTGGGATGGGGGGATTTGGGTTAGGGGGGAATTTGGGGATTGGGAGGGTTGGATTTGGGATGGGGGGGGAATTCCTGGGTGGGATTTGGGATGGATTTGGGATATGGGGAGGTTCCTAGGTTGGATTTGGGATGGAGGGGATTCCTGGGCAGGATTTGGGATGGAGGGAGAGAAATCTTGTGTTGGATTTGGGATGGAGGGGATTCCCGGGATGGATTTGGGATGGAGGGGATTCCTGGGTGGGATTTGGGATGGGGGGGAATTCCTGTGTTGAATTTGGGATGCAGGGAATGCCCCAGCTGAGGAGTTCAGGAATATGGGGTGGGAATTCGGGATGTGGGATGGTGGGACGATCGTTCCCCTTTCCCCCCTTTCCCATGGCCGGCATTCCCTGTTTTTTGGTTTTTCCCAGGCCCCCCCCCAGC
The DNA here is from genome assembly GCA_038380795.1 of Pyrocephalus nanus. Lineage (NCBI taxonomy): Eukaryota > Metazoa > Chordata > Aves > Passeriformes > Tyrannidae > Pyrocephalus > Pyrocephalus nanus. The sequence continues at coordinate 1,566,128 of CM076260.1, forward strand.
CCCTCTGGCACCGTCAGTGCCGCCTTCGGCCAAGCCCAGAGCTCCATCCCGGTGTACGAGATGAAATTCCCGGATCTCTGCGTCTACTGAGCCCTGGAAATGCCGGGGAATCTCCCTGGAAAACATTCCCGGAGCCGGGAAAAGCGGGAAAAGCGGGATGGGGCCGCTCCGGGCCAGCCCGGCTCCCGGAATTCCCGCTGGGAATCCTCTCTCCCTCCTCCCCCCCCTCTCTCCTGGAGGTTTGGGAAGGAAGGGCTGGGAGTCCATCCCGGTTTTTGGGTTTTTTTGGGAAGAGAGGAGGGAGGGATTGGACGCTCCGGGCTGGGGGGAATTGGGAATGCGCCTTTTCCCCCCTGGAAAAATCCCGGTGTTCCCTCGGGATGAGGCCGGGAGAGGCAGGATAGGATTGGGGGGGGAATCCAACTCCAAATCCCGGTGGGAATAGAGGTGGATCCCGGGAATTCGGATCCCTGGACGGGCTGGGATCCATCCCAGGATGGAGCAGGGAATTCCAGCGGCCTGGCTGGCTCCGGGGTCACTCCAATCCATCCTTTCCTCGGGAAAAATCCATCCATGGCATTGGGGTTTGGTTTTTTTTTTTTTTTTGTGGAAAAGCCACGGGCTGATTCCCAGGCTGGGAATTCCGTGGGATGCCTGGAATGGCGACATTCCAGGGAATATCAACAAATCCGACACCAGCGCTCCCGTTTTCCTGGTTTTCAGGATGAATTTCCAGGGGTTTTTTGGGGGAGGGGAAGGAATTCCTGCCTCCAACAAAAAATTCCCGATTTGTGGAGCGGAAAAGTCCAGACCGCGAGGAAATCCCGGGAAAACGCTGGGAAAAAGAGGGATTTTTGGGGGAGGGGGATGTGGATCCATCCCTACTTTAGGGATGCAACGGGACAAAGCCGGATTTGGGATGAGGGTTCCGCTTTGGAAAACTCCGGGAAGCCAATCCCGGATTCTCCTGGGAAAAAAGGACACTTTGGGATCCCGGGTTGGGGGGCTGATCCCCCAAAAAAATCCTGGGATTTGGCAGGTTCCAGGAAATCCTGGGAGTGTCCTGGGAATCTCCTTCCCGCTGGAGGGAGGAAGGTGGGAAAAAAAAGCTGGAAAAAGCGGGATCTGCCTCTGGAAAACTCCTCCTCCTCCTCCTCCTCCTCCTCGTCCCTCCAGGATTTTTTGGAGCTGGAATTGCACCCTCCCATCCCTGTTTTTTTGTTGTTTTCCATGGATTCGGGATAGCCCCTTGTTTGCCTGGGTTTTTCGGGAAGGAGGGAGCCGAAGATCCCGGGAAAACCCGGATTTATTTCAGGATTTGTTTCCTGAGGGTCTCTTTTTTTCCCACTCCCCCCCCCCAATTCCTGACTTTTCCCTGCTCCTGCCTTTCCTGCTTCCCTGTTTGTCCCTTCTTCCCCAAATCCCTGGTTTTGCTCCCCGAGGAGTTCCGGACTGGGAATACGAAGCAGGAAAGGGGATTTTCCCGGGGAAAAAAATTCCAAGGAAATGAAATCCTAAAAAAAAAAAGCGAAATTCCCGGGAAAAAACGCCTCCCAAATTCCTCCGGAGGGTGGGAAGAGCAGGACGATCCACCGGGAATTCTCCTGGCATTCCCTTTGGGACAAGGTGGGGGGGGGGGGGGAGGGGTTATCCCTATGGAGCAGCCCCAGATCCCGCCATTCCCGCTGTTTTTCCATGGGAATTCCCCCACACAGAATTCCCTCCCCCTTCAAACCTTCCAGGGTTTTTTTTTTGGAGGGGGGGCTCGGAATTCCACCCGGAATTCCAGCTGTTTCCCATCTGTAGGGGGGGTGGAGATGCTTTAGTTATCCCGGAATTCCCAATTCCCGGGGCATTCCCGGGTGGAGGGAAGGGCCGGGAAGGTCGAGGAAGGTTCCAGATCCGTCGTCATCGTCGTCGTCATTCCAGATCCCAATAAACGTCCGTGTTGGCACCGCGGGAGTGGAGTGCGCTGAACTGTCCTGGGATTTTGGGATGGGGGGAGGAAGGGATTTTCAGGATCATCCCATTCCATGGGATAATTCCTGCTATTCCAAGGGATCCAACCCGGCCTGGGACATTCCCAGGGATCCAGGGGCAGCCACAGCTTCCCTGGGAATTCCAGCCCAGCCCCTCCCCACCCTCCCAGCCGGGAATCCCTTCCCAATCTCCCACCCCAATCTCCCCTTTCCCACTGGGAAGCCATTCCCTGTGTCCTTCCAGTCCTTCCAGGCCCTGATCCCAAATCCCTCTCCAGCTCTCCTGGAGCCCCTGCAGGCTCTGGAAGGGGCTCCCAGCTCTCCCTGGATCCTTCCCTGCTCCAGCCTGGCCATTCCCAGCTCTCCCAGCCTGGATCCAGAGCCTGACATTGGATCCATCCCCAGCCCAACTCCTCTCTGGGAAGGAGTTCCGGGAACAAGGGGGGTTCCCTGGGAATCTCGGCACTCAGGGAAGGGGCTCCCTTCCCCTCCCCTGCCTTTTCCATCCCCACATTCCATAAAAACCCCTCTGAGTGGATCCTGAGCTTCCTTTATCCTGGAATCCCAGAATGGGTTGTGTGGGAAGGGATTTTCAGGATGATCCCATTCCATGTTCAGGGACAATTCCCGCTATCCCAGGGGATCCAACCCGGCCTGGGACATTCCCAGGGATCATCCAGGGGCAGCCACAGCTTCCCTGGGAATTCCAGCCCAGCCCCTCCCCACCCTCCCAGGGGAGAGTTTGTGCCCTCTCATTCCTTGCCCCCTTTGAAGGATTTCCTTTGGGATAATTTTGCCCCTGTGCCCTCTCATTCCTAAGGATTTTCTTTGGGATAATTTTGCCCCTTTGAAGGATTTTCTTTAGGATAATTTGTCCCTGTGCCCTCTCATTCCTCAGGATTTTCTTTGGGATAATTTTGCCCCCGTGCCCTCTCATTCCTCAGGATTTCCTTTGGGATAATTTTGTCCCTGTGCCCTCTCATTCCTCAGGATTTTCTTTGGGATAATTTTGCCCCCGTGCCCTCTCATTCCTCAGGATTTTCTTTGGGATAATTTTGCCCCCGTGCCCTCTCATTCCTCACTCCCTGGAAGGATTTTATTTGGGATAATTTTGCCCCTGGCTTTCCCAGCATTTTAAACCAATTATCTGGAGGCTTTCCCACTGGATTTCCCCCTCGGGAAGAGCTCCCAGGGCGGGAAAAATCCACACCAAATTCCTAATCCTGGAGTGTTTGGGATGCCCTAAAACCCTCGGGATGTTCGAGGCAGAAATGGGGGCAGGGGGAAAATTAAGGAGATTTTTATCTGTTGGGAAGTGGAAGGAAAGACGGAAAATTCCCTAAAAAAAAGAGCAAATCCAGGATTTGGGATGTTGCTTTTTTGCTTTTCTGGTCGTGGCTCATTCCCAACTCCAGAATTCCCACCTGGAAGCATCAGGAGAGGAGCCAAAAACCCTCCCCAGCTTAAAAAAAACCCCACTCCTTAAAATTCCTGCTCCCCAGGCCCATCCAGGTGGGAATTTGGGCTCTTCCAGCCCAGTTTGTGGGATGGAATTCCCATGGAATTCCAGGTTGCTGCTCTCCCTGTATCAGTGCACAAAAAGGGGAATATTTTCCTAAAATCCTGAAATCCCATTTTTAGAAAAAAAAAAAAAAAAAAAAAAAAACAAACACCTTTGGAAAGGGAAGGTTTGGGAAGGTTTGGGAAGGGAAGGGAAGGGAAGGGAAGGTTTGGGAAGGGAAGGTTTGGGAAGGGAAGGGAAGGTTTGGGAAGGGAAGGTTTGGGAAGGGAAGGTTTGGGAAGGGAAGGTTTGGGAAGGGAAGGGAAGGGAAGGGAAGGGAAGGGAAGGGAAGGGAAGGGAAGGGAAGGGAAGGTTTGGGAAGGGAAGGGAAGGTTTGGGAAGGTTTGGGAAGGGAAGGGAAGGGAAGGGAAGGGAAGGGAAGGGATGGAATTATCCACAAGGAACAATTTACATCCCTGCTCCTTTTCACTGAAATAATCCCGGTGGTTTTTTTTTCTCCTCCTCCTGGCCATGCTGCAAATTCCCAAATTCCCAAGTGCCTCCTCTGGCTCTCTCCCACTTCCAGCTGTTGGCTCCCATTCCCTGCTTGATGCAACATCTCCCAGGGAGGGGGAATTCCCTTCCAAAATAGGGAAAATTATCCTTTTTTTTCCCTGCAAACTTGGAGGGTTTTCCAGGCACGGAGCCACCCGGGGGACACGTTAAAAAAATGGCTTTTTTTTTTTTTAAGGCAAAGGGGGAAAAATGTTTGGAAATGGGATGGGAACCATCCTGGAATAGTCTGGGAAAACAGCCTTTTCCCAGTTTTCCAGAATCACGGGATTTGCTCCCAGCCCGGCTCTTCCCTCACAATCCAAGGGGAATGGATCCAAGGAGTGGATCCAAGGGAAGAGGATCCAAGGAAATGGATCCAGGGGGAGAGGATCCAAGGAGTGGATCCAAGGAGTGGATCCAAGGGGAGTGGATCCAAGGGAAATGGATCCAAGGAGTGGATCCAAGGGGTGGATCCAAAGGAATGGATCCAAGGGGAGTGGATCCAGAGGGAGTGGATCCAAGGGAAATGGATCCAAGGAGTGGATCCAAGGGGTGGATCCAAGGGAGTGGATCCAAGGGAATGGATCCACGGGGGATGGATCCAAGGGGAGTGGATCCAAGGGAATGGATCCACGGGGAATGGATCCAAGGGGAGTGGATCCAAGGGAGTGGATCCAAGGGGAGTGGATCCAAGGGAATGGATCCAAGGGAAGCGGATCCAAGGGAATGGATCCAAGGGGGATGGATCCAAGGGGAGTGGATCCAAGGGAATGGATCCACGGGGGATGGATCCAAGGGGAGTGGATCCAAGGAGTGGATCCAAGGGAAGAGGATCCAAGGGGAGTGGATCCAAGGGGAGTGGATCCAAGGAGTGGATCCAAGGAGTGGATCCAAGGGAAATGAATCCAAGAGAATGGATTCAAGAGAATGGATCCAAGGGAAATGAATCCAAGAGAATGGATTCAAGAGAATGGATCCAAGGGGAGTGGATCCAAGGAGTGGATCCAAGGGGGATGGATCCAACGGGGAAGGATCCAAGGGGAGTGGATCCAAGGGGGATGGATCCAAAGGGAGTGGATCCAAGAGGGTTTAGGAAGAGGGATGAGGGTTTGGGAATGGTGATGAGGGTTTGGGATGAGGGTTTGGGAAGGGGGATGAGGGTTTGGGAAGAGGGTTTGGGAAGGGGGATGAGGGTTTGGGAAGAGGGTTTGGGATGAGGGTTTGGGAAGGGGGATGAGGGTTTGGGAAGAGGGATGACCACATAGGAAGGTGGAGGAACACACAGGGAGAGGGATGAGCACATGGGAAGCTGGATGGACATTTGGGAAGGAGGATGGACATTTGGGAAGGAGGATGGACATTTGGGAAGGGGGATGGACATTTGGGAAGGAGGATGGACATTTGGGAAGGGGGATGGACATTTGGGAAGGGGGATGGACATTTGGGAAGGTGGATGGACATTTGGGAAGGGGGATGGACATTTGGGAAGGAGGATGGACATTTGGGAAGGAGGATGGACATTTGGGAAGGAGGATGGACATTTGGGAAGGGGGATGGACATTTGGGAAGGAGGATGGACATTTGGGAAGGGGGATGGACATTTGGGAAGGGGGATGGACATTTGGGAAGGGGGATGGACATTTGGGAAGGTGGATGGACATTTGGGAAGGGGGATGGACATTTGGGAAGGTGGATGGACATTTGGGAAGGTGGATGGACATTTGGGAAGGTGGATGGACATTTGGGAAGGTGGATGGACATTTGGGAAGGTGGATGGACATTTGGGAAGGGGGATGGACATTTGGGAAGGAGGATGGACATTTGGGAAGGAGGATGGACATTTGGGAAGGTGGATGGACATTTGGGAAGGAGGATGGACATTTGGGAAGGGGGATGGACATTTGGGAAGGGGGATGGACATTTGGGAAGGGGGATGGACATTTGGGAAAACAGGTGAGTGTTTGGGAAGGCAGGTGAAAGTATGGGATGGCAGATGAGCATATGGAAAGGGAGATGATTATATGGGAAGCTGGATGAGAGCATGGGAAGGTGGATGGACATATAGGAAGATGGATGATTATATGGGAAGGTGGAAGGGCACATGGGAAGGCAGATGAGTGCACAGGAAGGTGGATGATCATCCAGAAAGGCAGGGGAGTGTTTGGGAAGGCAGGTGAGGATATAGGATGGTTGATGACCATATAGGATGGTTGATGACCATATAGGATGGCAGGTGAGGATATAGGATGGTAAATGAGGATATAGGATGGCAGGTGAGGATATAGGATGGTAAATGAGGATATAGGATGGTTGATGACCATATAGGATGGCAGGTGACCATATAGGATGGCAGGTGAGGATATAGGATGGTAAATGAGGATATAGGATGGTAAATGAGGATATAGGATGGTTGATGACCATATAGGATGGCAGGTGAGGATATAGGATGGCAGGTGACCATATAGGATGGTAGGTGAGGATATAGGATGGCAGGTGAGGATATAGGATGGCAGGTGGCCATATAGGATGGTAGGTGAGGATATAGGATGGCAGGTGAGGATATAGGATGGCAGGTGAGGATATAGGATGGTAAATGAGGATATAGGATGGCAGGTGAGGATATAGGATGATTGATGACCATATAGGATGGCAGGTGAGGATATAGGATGGTAAATGAGGATATAGGATGGTTGATGACCATATAGGATGGCAGGTGACCATATAGGATGGCAGGTGAGGATATAGGATGGTAGGTGAGGATATAGGATGGCAGGTGAGGATATAGGATGGCAGGTGAGGATATAGGATGGCAGGTGAGGATATAGGATGGTTGATGACCATATAGGATGGCAGGTGAGGATATAGGATGGTAAATGAGGATATAGGATGGTTGATGACCATATAGGATGGCAGGTGACCATATAGGATGGTAGGTGAGGATATAGGATGGCAGGTGAGGATATAGGATGATTGATGACCATATAGGATGGCAGGTGAGGATATAGGATGGTAAATGAGGATATAGGATGGTTGATGACCATATAGGATGGCAGGTGACCATATAGGATGGCAGGTGAGGATATAGGATGGTAAATGAGGATATAGGATGGTTGATGACCATATAGGATGGCAGGTGAGGATATAGGATGGTAGGTGAGGATATAGGATGGCAGGTGAGGATATAGGATGGCAGGTGAGGATATAGGATGGTAAATGAGGATATAGGATGGCAGGTGAGGATATAGGATGGCAGGTGACCATATAGGATGGCAGGTGAGGATATAGGATGGCAGGTGAGGATATAGGATGGCAGGTGAGGATATAGGATGGCAGGTGAGGATATAGGATGGTAAATGAGGATATAGGATGGCAGGTGAGGATATAGGATGGCAGGTGAGGATATAGGATGGCAGGTGAGGATATAGGATGGCAGGTGAGGATATAGGATGGCAGGTGAGGATATAGGATGGCAGGTGGCCATATAGGATGGCAGGTGAGGATATAGGATGGTAAATGAGGATATAGGATGGCAGGTGAGGATATAGGATGGCAGGTGACCATATAGGATGGCAGGTGAGGATATAGGATGGCAGGTGACCATATAGGATGGTAGGTGAGGATATAGGATGGCAGGTGAGGATATAGGATGGCAGGTGAGGATATAGGATGGCAGGTGACCATATAGGATGGCAGGTGACCATATAGGATGGCAGGTGAGGATATAGGATGGCAGGTGAGGATATAGGATGGCAGGTGGCCATATAGGATGGCAGGTGACCATATAGGATGGCAGGTGAGGATATAGGATGGCAGGTGGCCATATAGGATGGTAGGTGAGGATATAGGATGGCAGGTGAGGATATAGGATGGCAGGTGACCATATAGGATGGTAGGTGAGGATATAGGATGGCAGGTGAGGATATAGGATGGCAGGTGAGGATATAGGATGGCAGGTGACCATATAGGATGGCAGGTGACCATATAGGATGGCAGGTGACCATATAGGATGGCAGGTGAGGATATAGGATGGCAGGTGGCCATATAGGGAGGTGTTGAGTGTACAGGAAGGTCAGTGGGCTCATAGGAAGGGGGATGATCAGACAGACAGGTGGATGAGCACATGGGAAGGGGGATGGACATTTGGGAAGGGGGAAGGGCACACAGGAAGGAGCTCAGGGATAAGGCCCTGGAATTTCCAGGGGGTCTGGGAATGCCAAGGAGTTTATGGAAAGGCCATGGAGTCCCAGCTCCGCAGCCAGGAATAACCTCGCAGGATAAGGGGGTTTTGTTGTTTGTTTTAACTTTTTTTTTCTTTTTTTCTTTTTTCTTTTTTCTTTTTTTTCTTTTTTTTTTCCCCCTTTTTTCTTTTTTCTTTCTCTTTTCCTTTTTTCTTTTTTTACTTTCTTTTTTCTTTTTTTTTCTTTTTTCTTTTTTCCTTTTTTCTTTTTTCTTTTTTCCTTTTCCCCCTTTTTTCTTTTCCTTTTTTCTTTTTTTTCCCCCATTTTTCCTTTCTCCTTTTCCGTTTTTTCTTTTTTTTTTCCTTTTTTCTTTTTTAATTTTTCCCTTTTTCCTTTTTTCCTTTTTTCTTTTCTCCTTTTTCCTTTTCCCCCTTTTTTCTTTTCCTTTTCTTTTTTCTTTTTCCTTTTTTCTTTTTTCTTTCCCCCCTCTTTTCTTCTTTTTTCCTTTTTTCTTTTTTCCTTTTTTCTCTTTTTTCTTTTTTTCTCCTTTTTTCTTTTTTCCGCGTTTCTTTTTTCCTCTTTTTCCTTTTTTCTTTTTTTTCCCTTTTTTCTTTTTTCCTTTTTTCCTTTTTCGTGTTTTTTTTCTTTTTTCCTTTTTTTTTCCTTTTTTTTCTTTTTTCTTTTTTCTTTTTTCCTTTTCCCCCTTCTTTCTTTTCCTTTTTTCTTTTTTTTTTCCCCCATTTTTCCTTTCTCCTTTTCCGTTTTTTCTTTTTTTTTTCCTTTTTTCTTTTTTAATTTTTCCCTTTTTCCTTTTTTCCTTTTTTCTTTTTTCCTTTTTCCTTTTCCCCCTTTTTTCTTTTCTCCTTTTTCCTTTTCCCCCTTTTTTCTTTTCCTTTTCTTTTTTCTTTTTCCTTTTTTCCTTTTTTTCTTTTTTCTTTTTTCTTCCCCCCCTTTTCTTCTTTTTTCCTTTTTTCTTTTTTCCTTTTTTTCTCTTTTTTCTTTTTTTCTCCTTTTTTCTTTTTTCTGCGTTTCTTTTTTCCTCTTTTTCCTTTTTTCTTTTTTTCCCTCTTTTTTCCTTTTTCGTGTTTTTTTTTTCTTTTTTTCCTTTTTTTTCCCTTTTTTTTCTTTTTTCTTTTTTCTTTTTTCCTTTTCCCCCTTTTTTCTTTTCCTTTTTTCTTTTTTTCCCCCCATTTTTCCTTTCTCCTTTTCCTTTTTTCTTTTTCTTTTTTTCCTTTTTTCCTTTTTCCTTTTCCCCCTTTTTTCTTTTCCTTTTCTTTTTTCTTTTTCCTTTTTCCCTTTTTTCTTTTTTTTCTTTTTTCTTTTTTCTTCCCCCCCCTTTTCTTCTTTTTTCCTTTTTTCTTTTTTCCTTTTTTCTCCTTTTTTCTTTTTTCTGCGTTTCTTTTTTCCTCTTTTCCTTTTTCTTTTTTTCCCTTTTTTCTTTTTTCCTTTTTTCCTTTTTCGTGTTTTTTTTTCTTTTTTCCTTTTTTTTTTTTCATTTTTTCCTTTCCTTTTTTCCTTTTCCCCTTTTTTCTTTTTTCTTTTTTTCCTTTTTCCTTTTTTCTTTTTCCTTTTTCCTCTTTTCTTTTTTTCCTTTTTTTCCACCCCCTCTTTTATTCTTTTTTTCTTTTTTTTTTTTTTTCTTTTTTTCTTTTCTCCTTTTTTCTTTTTTCCTCTTTTCTTTTTTCCTTTTTTCCTTTTTTTTCCTTTTTTTCCTTTTTTCTTTTTTCTTTTTTTCCTTTTTTTATTTTTCTTTTTTCTCTTTTTTCTTTTTCCCCTTTTTTCCTTTTTGTCTTTTTGCTTTTTTTCCTTTTTTCTTTCTATTTTCTTATCTTTTTTCCTTTTTTCTTTTTTTTCTATTTTTTACTTTTTTTCCTTTTTTTTCTTTTTTCTTTTTTCCTTTTCTTTTTTTCCCTTTTTTCTTTTTTCAATTTTTCCTGTTTCCTTTTTTTATTTTTCTTTTTTCCCTTTTTTTCTTTTTCCCCTTTTTTCCTTTTCCTCTTTTTTCCTTTTTCTCTTTTTTTTTTCCCTTTTTCTTTTTTCCTTTTTTTTTTCTTTTTTCTTTTTTCCCTTTTTTTTTCTTTTTCTTTTTTCCTTCTTTTTTCTTTGTCTTTTTTCCTTTTATTTTTTTCTTTTTTCCTTTTTTTTTCTTTTTTTCTCTTTTTTCCTTTTTCTTTTTTCCCTCGTTTTTTCTTTTTTCTTTTTTTTCCCTTTTTTCCTTTTTTTTTTTTTTTCCACAGGTTTTTTTTTCCATTTAAACTGAAATCCCTTTTCTTCTTTTTTTTTTTTCCCTCTCCACGTATCCCTGATTTTATTCCCGATTTTCCAGCAGGCGGCAGCAGATCCCTTGGCCAGGCGAAAAAAAAAAAACCAAAACCCCCAAAACCCAGGAATTTTCGCTAAAAAAGCCCCATTTTGTGCCCTCGAGCCGCTCTTTCCCCATTCCCTGATCCCATTTTCCCACCGCAATTCCCGTTTTTTCCCCCGCACTTTCAGCAGAGCTGAAATTGGGAATTTTTACCCCCCCTCCCCCCCATTCCCTCCTTTCCAAGGGGGTGAATCCCAAAATCCCGACCCGCCTCTCCCCAAAATTCCCTCCCCCCAAAACCCCCAAAACTTTAGCAATCCCTTTTTTTTTGTTCATTTTCCTCTTTTTAAAACTCCAAACTCCTTTTTTTTTGTTTGTTTTTTTTTTTTTGCTTTGTTTTTCCACACAAAAGCAGGAATTTTTTATTATTATTATTATTATTAATTTTTTTCCCCAAAAAACTCCCTCCAAACCCTCCCCAAACCAAACCCCCCTAAAATTCAGCGCTATTAAAAGAGAAATGGGAAAAAAAACCAACTTTATACAGAGCTCAGACCTATTTACAGGGGAAAACAAAACAAAAAAACCAACCAAAATACGCTTTTTTTTTCTTCCTTTTTTTTTTTTTTTCCATATTTTTCCCGACAGGATGCTTCCGCTTCCATTATTATCATTATTTTTATTATTATTATTTATTATTATTATTAATTATTATTATTTATCATTATTATTATTATCATTCTTTTTAAATAGTCGAAGCTACCGCAGAGCAGAAAGAACCGACTTCAGTTTATTTTTGTATTTTCATCATCAAAAAAAAAAAGTATCTACAAGAACCAAACCCTCCCCTCCCCTTTTCCTTTTTTTTTTTAAACCCCCTCCTTTTTTTTTTTTTTCTCCTTCCCCCTAAAAATTATTGCGGTTTTTTTTTTTCTTTTTTTTTTTCCTCCCTCCCCCCGCCCAAAAAAAAAAAAAAAAAAAAATCCGCTTTTTTTTTCTTTTTTTTTTTTCTTCCTTTTTTTTTTGTCTTTTTTTTTTGTTGTTGTTTTTTTTCCCCTTCCTTTTCCACGTCGGTCCCGCCCTTCCCTTTGTTGGTTTGATTTATTTTTGATTTGATTTTGGTGTTTTTTTGGTGTTTTTTTTTTCCTTCTTTTGAAGTTCTGGAAGGGCGGGAAAATTTGAGAAAAAAAAAGAAAAAAAACGGGTGGAAAAGGAGTTTTTTTGTTGTTTTTTTTTTTTTTTTCCTTGGAAAAACGACAAATCCCGGATTTTTTTTTTTTTTTTTGTGCTAAAAAAGCTGATTGTACGCACGAGCCGAAGGGGAGGGGGGAAATTGGGATTAAATTAAAGAAACACGCGGGGTTTGGGGTTTTTTTGGGGTGTTTTGGGGTTTTTTGGGTGTTTTTTTTCCCGTGGAATTCCAGCGGCGCCGATCCCGATCCCAGTGCCAGATCCAGCTGAGACTGAGCTGCTTTTTTTTTCCCGGGAATGCTGGAGGAGGAATTCCCGGGAAGGAGCCCCCACGGGGGGGAATTAAAAAATTAACAACAAAAAAAAATTAACAACAAAAAAAAAATTGACAAAAAAAAAATTAACAAAAAAAAAAAGGGATTCTCGAAGAGGTTTTGGGGAGAGGAACTGGAATTTTGGGGGGAAAAGGGGGGAAAAAAGGGGGGAAAGGGGGGAGAAAAGGAGGAAAATGGGGAGGAAAAAAGGGAGGAAAGGAGGAAAATGGGAAAGGAGGAAAAGAGGGAAAAGGGAGAAAAAAGGAGGGAAGGGGGAAAAGGAAAAGAGGGAATAAAGGAGGAAAAGAGGGAATAAAGGAGGAAAAGAGGGAAAAAGAGGGGAGAAAGGAGGGGAGAAAAGGGGGGGAAGAGGAGGAAAAAAGGGGAAAATGAGGAAAAGAGGGGAAAAACGGAAATGAGGAAAAGAGGAAAAGGTGGGGAGAAAGGAGGAGGGGAAGGAGAGAAAGAGGAGGAAAAAAGGCAGAAAAAAAAGGGTGAAAAATGAGGAAAAGGGGCAGAAAAAGAAGGGAATAAAGGGCGAAAAAGAGGAGGGCAAAAAAGGCAAAAGAGAAGGAAAAAGGGGGAAAAAGAGGAAAAAAGGGGAAAAAAGAGGAAAAAGGGCAAAGAAGGAGGAAAAGGAGGAGGAGGGGGAGACAAAAAGGGGGGAAAAGAGGTCAAAAAAGGGGGGAAAGGACAAAAAAGGGGAGAAAAGGTCAAAAAAGAGGAAAAAGGTCAAAAAAGGGGAACAAAGGTCAAAAAAGAGGGGGAAAAGGTCAAAAAAGAGGGGGGAAAAGGTCAAAAAAGAGGGGGAAAAAGGATAAAAGAGAGGGGAAAAAAGGATAAAAGAGGGAAAAGGTCAAAAAAGAGGGGAAAAAAGGATAAAAGAGGGGAAAAATGGATAAAAGAGGGGAAAAAAGGATAAAGGAGAGGGGGAAAATGGATAAAAGAGGGGGAAAAAGGATGAAAGAGAGGTGGGAAAGGACAAAAGAGAGGGAAAAGGGCAAAAAAGAGGGGGAAAAGGGCAAAAAAGAGAGGGAAAAGGGCAAAAAAGAGAGGGGAAAAGGTCAAAAAAGAGGGGAAAAATGGATAAAAGAGGGGAAAAAAGGATAAAAGAGAGGGGGGAAAGGACAAAAGAGAGGGAAAAGGGCAAAAAAGAGAGGGAAAAGGGCAAAAAAGAGAGGGAAAAGGGCAAAAGAGAGGGGGGAAAAAGGTCAAAAAAGACGGCAAAAAGGAGACCCAAAAAAAGGGGGGCAAAAAAGGAGACCCAAAAAAAAGGGGAGGCAAAAAAAAAAAAAAATCAAAACCAAAAAAAAAAGGGGCCCAAATTTGGCGCAACCCCCTCCCCCCAAACCCCTCCCCCACCCCCCCATCACCCCCTCCCCCTCTCCCCGCCCCTCCCGCCGCGGGGCGAGCTATCAAAACCCCCACAAAAATAGATAATATATATAATTTTTTCTCTTTCTCTCTCTCTCTCTCTCTCTCTCTGCGTGTCCGTGTGTCCATGCCGGGCTTTGCCATCATCTCCATCATCTCTCCATCCATCCCTCCGTGTCCTCCCCACGCGTGACGCCGCTCACTCGGTCAGGAGCTGCTGCAGGAGGCTCTTCCCTTGGCCCGGAGCTGCGGCCGGAGCGGGAACGGCGGCGGGAACGGCGGGAACGGCGGCGGGAACGGCGGGGAGGGCGGATTTGGGGCCGGGAGCGGGGTTGAGGTACGGATCTCCCCCCACCAGGTTGACCGTGCACTGAACATCGGCGAACACCTGAACCTGCTGCACCTGCCGCCGGCATCATCGACCATCGACGGGGGAGAACACAAAACAGCCCAAAAAAAAAAGACAAAAAAGCGGGTTTTAGCGGGGTTTTTGTGCTCTCTCCTCACCCAAACCCGGGGAGAGGCGGCGGAGTTGGGAAAAATTCAACTCTAAACGGGGAGGTTGGAGGGAAGTCAGGAGGGAAAAGTTTTCCTCTCTGAGTCTGGACACAGCCCAGAGAAGAGCCCTACAGAGAGAAAACCGCGGAGGCTCAGCCGGGCTGGGGCGGCCGGGGATGGAGGGGGGGAAAAAGGGAGGGGAAAAGGGAGAAAATCCCGGGGAAAAAAAAAAAAATAATAAAAAAAAAAGGAGTTGGAGCGTCCTGGAGAAATGAATGGGAAAGGGGGGTGGGGAGGGGCTGGTGGGCAGAGCTCAGGAGATGGGGAGTCCTGGAATGTTCCCTTGGGATCTAAAGGAACACAGGGAAGGGGAGGGACACTGGGATGCTTTGGAATGGCGCTCATCCAAAGAAAAAATGGGATTTAGGAAGAAATCTCCAGGGGACTCCAAGCCTGCTTTTCCAGGATAATAGGAATGGTCATGGGGGGTGGGGAGATGCTGGTGGGCAGAGCTCAGGGGTTTGGGAATCCTGGAGTGTTCCCTTGGGATCCACAGGGAAGGGGAGGGACACTGGGATGGTTCAGAATGGCACTCGTCCTAAAAAAATGGGATTGAGGGAGAATATTCCGGAAAAGCTGGGATTGGAGTCCCCTGGAGAAGGGAAATGGTGGTGGGGGGTGAGGAGGTGCTGGTGGGCAGAGCTCAGGGGTTGGGGAGTCCTGGAATGCTCCTTATGGATCCACAGGGAAGGGGAGGGACACTGGGATGGTTTGGAATGGAGCTCATCCAAAAAAAAATGGGATTGAGGGCAAAGATTCCGGAAAAGCTGGGATTGGAGTCTCCTGGAGAGGAGGAGCAGCCATGGGGGGTGGGAGGTGCTGGTGGGCAGAGCTCAGGGGTTTGGGAATCCTGGAGTGTTCCCTTGGGATCCTTGGGAAGGGGAGGGACACCGGGAAAGATGGGGACGGTTTGGAAGGGATCTTGTCAAGAAGAATTGGGATTGAGGGCAAAGATTCCGGAAAAGCTGGGATTGGAGTGTCCTGGAGAGGAGGAGCAGCCATGGGGGGTGGGGAGGTGCTGGTGGGCAGAGCTCAGGGGTTGGGGAGTCCTGGAATGCTCCTTATGGATCCACAGGGAAGGGGAGGGACACTGGGATGGTTTGGAGCGGTGCTCGTCTGGAAAAAGTGGGATTGAGGGAGAAAAACCTGGAAAAAAACGGGTTTGGAGTCCCCTGGAGAAGGGAAGGGCTGTGGGGGGTTGAGGAGGTGCTGGTGGGCAGAGCTCAGGGGTTGGGAAGTCCTGGAGTGTTCCCTTGGGATCCTTGGGATGCAGGGAGAGATGGGGATGGTTGGGAATAGAGTTAATCCAAAAAAAGTGGGATTTAGGAAGAAACATCCGGGAAAAGCCGGGCTTGGAGTGCCCTGGAGAAGGGAATGGGAAAGGGGGGTGGGAGATGCTGGTGGGCAGAGCTCAGGGGGTTGGGGAGTCCTGGAATGTTCCCTTGGGATCCTTGGGAAGGGGAGGGACACTGGGATGGTTCAGAATGGCACTCGTCCTAAAAAAATGGGATTGAGGGAGAATATTCCGGAAAAGCTGGGATTGGAGTCCCCTGGAGAAGGGAATGGGAAAGGGGGGTGGGGAGGTGCTGGTGGGCAGAGCTCAGGGGTTGGGGAGTCCTGGAGTGTTCCCTTGGGATCCTTGGGATTCAGGGAGAGATGGGGATGGTTTGGAAGGGATCTTGTCCAGAAAAAATGGGATTGAGGGAGAATATCCTGGAAAAGCTGGGATTGGAGTCCCCTGGAGAAGGGAAGGGGTGTGGGGGGTGGGCAGAGCTCAGGGTTGGGGAATCCTGGAGTGTTCCCTTGGAATCTTTGGGATTCAGTGAGAGATGGGGATAATCTGGAATAAAGCTCATCCAAAAAAAGTGGGATTGAGGGAGAACATCCTGGAAAAACCTGGCTTGGAGTGCCCTGGAGAAGGGAATGGGAAAGGGGGGTGAGGAGGTGCTGGTGGGCAGAGCTCAGGGGTTGGGGAGTCCTGGAATGCTCCTTATGGATCCACAGGGAAGGGGAGGGACACTGGGATGGTTTGGAATGGAGCTCATCCAAAAAAAAATGGGATTTAGGAAGAAATATCCTGGAAAAGCCGGGCTTGGAGTGCCCTGGACAAAAGGAATGGTCATGGGGGGTGGGAGGTGCTGGTGGGCAGAGCTCAGGGGGTTGGGAATCCTGGAGTGTTCCCTTGGGATCCTTGGGATTCAGGGAAGGGGAAGGGGCGGACGGGGCCACTCCGGGCGGGCATTCCCGAATTTTGGGGTCACCCCGGAGCCGCCTCCTCGCTGCACTGCCGGCCCAGCCTGGGAGAGACCCCCCCAAAAACCCAAAACCCCAAAAACCCAAAAACCCAACCCCAAAACCCCAACCCCAAAAACCCAAAAACCCAAAACCCCAACCCCAAAACCCCAACCCCAACCCCAAACCCCAACCCCAAAACCCCAACCCCAAAAACCCAAAACCCCAAAACCCCAAAAACCCAACCCCAAAAACCCCAACCCCAAAAACCCCAACCCCAAAACCCCAACCCCAACCCCACCAGTGGGGGTGGCACCAAACTGGGAGGGCACTGGTGTGGGTGGCACCAAACTGGGGTGGCACCAAACTGGGGTGGCACTGGTTTGGGTGGCACCAAACTGGGGTGGCACTGGTGGGGATGGCACCAAACTGGGGTGGCTTCAACCCCAGAGATGGCACCAAACTGGGGGGGCACCGGTGTGGGTGGCACCAAACTGGGGTGGCACTGGTGGGAATGGCATCAAACTGGGGTGGTACCAGTGGGGGTGGCACCAAACTGGGGTGGCATCGGTGGGGGTGGCACCAAACTGGGGTGGTACCAAACTGGGTGGCACCAAACTGGGGGCACTGGTGGGGGTGGCACCAAACTGGGGGCACTGGTGGGGATGGCACCAAACTGGGGTGGCCTCAACCCCAAGGGTGTCACCCCACACCGGTGGGGCCGTGGTGGCCTCAACCAACCTTGTCCCCCATCCTGAGTCCCCTCAACCCTTTTTTTTTTAGGGTTTTTTTCGGGGGGATCTCCCCCACCCTGAGCCCCCTCCATCCATTGTTTTGGGGTTTTTTTTTTTTAGGATGAATCTCCCCCACCCTGAGCCCCCTCCATCCATTGTTTTGGGGTTTTTTTTTTTAGGATGAATCTCCCCCACCCTGAGCCCCCTCCATCCATTGTTTTGGGGTTTTTTACCCCCCCACCCTGAGCCCCCTCCATCCATTGTTTTGGGGTTTTTTTTTTTTAGGATGAATCTCCCCCATCCTGAGCCCCCTCCATCCATTGTTTTGGGGTTTTTTTTTTCAGGATGAATCTCCCCCATCCTGAGCCCCCTCCATCCATTGTTTTGGGGTTTTTTTTGGATGAATCTCCCCCACCCTGAGCCCCCTCCATCCATTGTTTTGGGGTTTTTTTTAGGGTGAATCTCCCCCACCCTGAGCCCCCTCCATCCATTGTTTTGGGGTTTTTTTTTAGGATGAATCTCCCCCACCCTGAGCCCCCTCCCTCCATTGTTTTGGGGTTTTTTTTTTCAGGATGAATCTCCCCCACCCTGAGCCCCCTCCATCCATTGTTTTGGGGTTTTTTTTAGGGTGAATCTCCCCCACCCTGAGCCCCCTCCCTCCATTGTTTGGGGGTTTTTTTGGGGTTTTTTCCCCCCCAGGCCGTTCCTGACTGACCTGTGCCCCGTCAGAGTCCGCTTTGAGCAGCTCAGAGGAGGGCAGTTGGTTGCAGTAGAGCCCCCCGGGCCTCAGCGCCGCCTCCGGCACCTGCAAATCCCGGGAAATCCCAGGAAATCCCGGAAAATCCCAGCTCAGAGCCCTGGGATCTGCTGCCAGCCGGGATCCGGCCACTCCTGAGCCCCATTCCCTGATTCATTCCCAGATTAGGGATTGCATTCCCAGATCCAGCCACTCCTGCTCCCCATTCCCTGATTCATTCCCAGCTCCCATTCCCAGATCCAGCCATTCCTGCTCCCCATTCCCTGATTCATTCCCAGATTAGGGATTGCATTCCCAGATCCAACCATCCCTGCTCCCCATTCCCTGATTCATTCCCAGCTCCCATTCCCAGATCCAGCCACTCCTGCTCCCCATTCCCTGATTCATTCCCAGATTAGGGATTGCATTCCCAGATCCAACCATCCCTGCTCCCCATTCCCTGATTCATTCCCAGCTCCCATTCCCAGATCCAACCATTCCTGCTCCCCATTCCCTGATTCATTCCCAGCTCCCATTCCCAGATCCAGCCATTCCTGCTCCCCATTCCCTGATTCATTCCCAGCTCCCATTCCCAGATCCAACCATCCCTGCTCCCCATTCCCTGATTCATTCCCAGCTCCCATTCCCATTCCCAACCATCCCTGCTCCCCATTCCCTGATTCATTCCCAGCTCCCATTCCCAGATCCAACCATCCCTGCTCCCCATTCCCTGATTCATTCCCAGATTAGGGATTGCATTCCCAGATCCAACCATCCCTGCTCCCCATTCCCTGATTCATTCCCAGCTCCCATTCCCATTCCCAACCATCCCTGCTCCCCATTCCCTGATTCATTCCCAGCTCCCATTCCCAGATCCAGCCATCCCTGCTCCCCATTCCCTGATTCATTCCCAGCTCCCATTCCCAGATCCAGCCACTCCTGCTCCCCATTCCCTGATTCATTCCCAGCTCCCATTCCCAGATCCAGCCACTCCTGCTCCCCATTCCCTGATTCATTCCCAGCTAACATTCCCAGATCCAGCCATTCCTGCTCCCCATTCCCTGATTCATTCCCAGCTCCCATTCCCAGATCCAGCCACTCCTGCTCCCCATTCCCTGATTCATTCCCAGCTCCCATTCCCAGATCCAACCATCCCTGCTCCCCATTCCCTGATTCATTCCCAGCTCCCATTCCCAGATCCAGCCATTCCTGCTCCCCATTCCCTGATTCATTCCCAGCTCCCATTCCCATTCCCAACCATTCCTGCTCCCCATTCCCTGATTCATTCCCAGCTCCCATTCCCAGATCCAGCCATCCCTGCTCCCCATTCCCTGATTCATTCCCAGCTCCCATTCCCAACCATCCCTGCTCCCCATTCCCTGATTCATTCCCAGCTCCCATTCCCATTCCCAACCATCCCTGCTCCCCATTCCCTGATTCATTCCCAGCTCCCATTCCCAGATCCAGCCATTCCTGCTCCCCATTCCCTGATTCATTCCCAGCTCCCATTCCCAGATCCAGCCATCCCTGCTCCCCATTCCCTGATTCATTCCCAGCTCCCATTCCCAGATCCAGCCATTCCTGCTCCCCATTCCCTGATTCATTCCCAGCTCCCATTCCCAGATCCAGCCATCCCTGCTCCCCATTCCCTGATTCATTCCCAGCTCCCATTCCCAGATCCAGCCATTCCTGCTCCCCATTCCCTGATTCATTCCCAGCTCCCATTCCCAGATCCAGCCACTCCTGCTCCCCATTCCCTGATTCATTCCCAGCTCCCATTCCCATTCCCAACCATCCCTGCTCCCCATTCCCTGATTCATTCCCAGCTCCCATTCCCATTCCCAACCACTCCTGCTCCCCATTCCCTGATTCATTCCCAGCTCCCATTCCCAGATCCAACCATCCCTGCTCCCCATTCCCTGATTCATTCCCAGCTCCCATTCCCAGATCCAGCCACTCCTGCTCCCCATTCCCTGATTCATTCCCAGCTCCCATTCCCAGATCCAGCCATTCCTGCTCCCCATTCCCTGATTCATTCCCAGCTCCCATTCCCAGATCCAACCATCCCTGCTCCCCATTCCCTGATTCATTCCCAGCTCCCATTCCCAGATCCAGCCACTCCTGCTCCCCATTCCCTGATTCATTCCCAGCTCCCATTCCCAGATCCAGCCACTCCTGCTCCCCATTCCCTGATTCATTCCCAGCTCCCATTCCCATTCCCAACCATCCCTGCTCCCCATTCCCTGATTCATTCCCAGCTCCCATTCCCAGATCCAGCCACTCCTGCTCCCCATTCCCTGATTCATTCCCAGCTCCCATTCCCAGATCCAACCATCCCTGCTCCCCATTCCCTGATTCATTCCCAGCTCCCATTCCCATTCCCAACCACTCCTGCTCCCCATTCCCTGATTCATTCCCAGCTCCCATTCCCAGATCCAACCATCCCTGCTCCCCATTCCCTGATTCATTCCCAGCTCCCATTCCCAGATCCAACCATTCCTGCTCCCCATTCCCTGATTCATTCCCTCATTCCCAGCTCCCATTCCCAGATTAGGGATTGCAGACCCCTGGGATCTGCTGCCATTCCAGACCCAACCTTTCCTGTTTTCAATTCCCTAATTCCCAGATCAGGGAACAGAGACCCCTGGGATTTGCTGCCATTCCCAGATCCAGCCACTCCTGCTCCCCATTCCCTGATTCATTCCCAGATAACATTCCCATTCCCAACCATCCCTGCTCCCCATTCCCTGATTCATTCCCAGCTCCCAATGGATCCATGGCTATAAACTGACCCCTCCCCCCCCCCCGGTGTGACCCATCCCCCATTCCCAACCCCCCTCCCCCCATTTCCAAACCCCTCCCCATTTCCAACCCCCTCCCCCATTCCCAACCCCCTCCCCCATTCCCAACCCCCATTCCCATTCCCAACCCCCTCCCCCATTCCCAACCCCCCCCCATTCCCAACCCCCTCCCCCATTCCCAACCCCCCCCCATTCCCAACCCCCTCCCCTATTCCCAACCCTCCCCCATTCCCAACCCTCCCCCATTCCCAACCCCCTCCCCTATTCCCAACCCCCATTCCCATTCCCAACCCCCTCCCCCATTCCCAACCCCTCCCCCATTTCCAACCCCCTCCCCCATTCCCAGCGCCCCCTCCCCCATTCCCAACCCCCTCCCCCCCCATTCCCAGCCCCCATTCCCATTCCTAACCCCCCTCTCCCATTCCCAGCCCCCATTCCCATTCCCTGGCTGTCCCACCCATTCCCAACCCCCTCCCCCACCATTCCCAGCCCCCATTTCCATTCCCAGCCCCCATTCCCATTCCCATTCCCATTCCCAACCCCTATTCCCATTCCCATTCCCATTCCCATTCCCATTCCCATTCCCATTCCCATTCCCATGCCCATTCCCTGGCTGTCCCCCCCATTCCCATTCCCATTCCTATTCCCATTCCCATTCCCATTCCCATTCCCATTCCCATTCCCATTCCCATTCCCATTCCCATTCCCATTCCCATTCCCAGCCCCATTCCCATTCCCATTCCCATTCCCAGCCCCATTCCCATTCCCAGGCTATCCCCCCACCTGCTCCGGGCACACGGATGCCATTCCGGGTGCCTGGATGGGGCTCATCCCGGCCATCTGTGGGGTCAGGGGGTTCATTCCCGGTGTCCCGCCCCCGGCCATGGACACCGTGATGCTCATGTTGTTGTAGAGCCCCTGCTGGGCCGGCCCGAACACGCTGGGAAAACGGGAATGGGGGGAAAATACAGGAAAAGGTCAGCCGGGAATGGCGGTGGGATTTGGGATCGGCTGCGGGGGGAAGGGGGGAGGTGTCGATTGATGGGGTTGGAAAGGGGGGAGTTCCCAACCCGGCACTTCCCGCTGTGCCCAGGGGGGTCCAGCCCAGTCTGGGACATTCCCAGGGATCATCCAGGGGCAGCCACAGCTTCCCTGGGAATTCCAGCCCCTCCCAGCCGGGAATCCCTTCCCAAGCTCTCCCTGGATCCTTCCCTGCTCCAGCCTGGCCATTCCCAGCTCTCCCAGCCTGGATCCAGAGCCTGACATTGGATCCATCCCCAGCCCAACTCCTCTCTGGGAAGGAGTTCCGGGAACAAGGGGGGGTTCCCTGGGAATCTCGGCACTCAGGGAAGGGGCTCCCTTCCCCTTCCCTGCCTTTGCCATCCCCACATTCCATAAAAACCCCTCTGAGTGCATCCTGAGTGGATCCTTTATCCCAGAATCGTGGAACAGTTTGGGTGGGAAGGGATTTTCAGGATGATCCCATTCCATGTTCAGGGACAATTCCCGCTATCCCAGGGGATCCAGCCCGGCCCAGGACACTGCAGGGATCCAGGGGCAGCCACAGCTTCCCTGGGAATTCCAGCCCAGCCCCTCCCAGCCGGGAATCCCTTCCCAATCTCCCACCCCAATCTCTCCTTTCCCAGTGGGAAGCCATTCCCTGTGTCCTTCCAGTCCTTCCAGGCCCTGATCCCAAATCCCTCTCCAGCTCTCCCGGAGCCCCTGCAGGCTCTGGAAGGGGCTCCAATTCACGATTCCCATTCCAAAGCTGAACTTTGAGGGATTTTTTTTCCCCCCTCCTTTCCAGGAAATCCAAAGCCCAAACTCCCCTCCAACAAATCCGGCTCTTCCCGGTCCCTCCCATAACCTGGAGATGGGAATGCCCTGAGAGCATCCTGGGTATGCCGGGGCTGGGAATGCCCTGAGAGCATCCCGGGAATGCTGGGAAAATCCCAAGAACATCCCGGGAATGCCGGGAACGCCTCGAGAGCATCCCGGGAATGCTGGAGCTGGGAATGCCCTGAGAGCATCCCGGGAATGCCAGAGCTGGGAATGCCCTGAGAGCATCCCAGGAATGCCGGGAACGCCGGGAACGCCCCGAGAGCATCCCGGGAATGCCGGGAACGCCCTGAGAGCATCCCGGGAATGCCGGAGCTGGGAATGCCCTGAGAGCATCCTGGGAATGCCAGAGCTGGGAATTCCCCGAGGGCATCCCGGGAATGCCGGGAACGCCCTGGGAGCATCCCGGGAATGCTGGGAATGCCCTGAGAGCATCCCAGGAATGCCGGGAACGCCGGGAACGCCCCGAGAGCATCCCAGGAATGCCGGAGCTGGGAACGCCCCGGGAGCATCCCGGGAATGCCGTGCCGGGCTCCACTCTCTGCCACCGTTTCCCCAGGGTGTCCATTTTATCAGAACTAATTAACCCCTTGTTAATTAACACCCACACCCCTCCCCCAGGTGGCTCCCAAACCCTTCTCCAGGTGGTGGCTCCCGGAGAGGGGGACGAGGGCACGGACGGGCGGTGACGTCACCGCGGGAGAAGGGGACACATCATCATCATCATCATCATCCCCTCCCTGCCGTGTTCCAGGTGATTCCCGGGGCCATTCCCGGCTGGAATCTCACCTGCTGGTGCCCAGGGCTCCCTGCTGCTGCCAGCCCTTCACGTCGGGGGATTGGTAGCCGGGGCCGGGCGGGGACATCAGGGGGCTGCCGGGGCTGAGCGATGGCCCGAAGGACTCGCCCTGCTGGGCCATTCCTGGGGAAAGGGGGGACAAACACCTCAGAATTCCCTCCTCCTGCAGAGCCCGGAATTCCTGCTGTTAGTGGTTCCAGTGATGGGAATGGCTGATGGGGGTTTGGGGGTGGTTCGATTAAGGATCATCCCGATCCGATCCTGGCGCTTCCCGCTGTGCCAGGGGATCCAACCCGGCCTGGGACATTCCCAGGGATCATCCAGGGGCAGCCACAGCTTCCCTGGGAATTCCAGCCCAGCCGGGAATCCCTTCCCAATCTCCCACCCCAATCTCCCCTTTCCCACTGGGAAGCCATTCCCGGTGTCCTTCCAGTCCTTCCAGGCCCTGATCCCAAATCCCTCTCCAGCTCTCCTGGAGCCCCTGCAGGCTCTGGAAGGGGCTCCCAGCTCTCCCTGGATCCTTCCCTGCTCCAGCCTGGCCATTCCCAGCTCTCCCAGCCTGGATCCAGAGCCTGACATTGGATCCATCCCCAGCCCAACTCCTCTCTGGGAAGGAGTTCCGGGAACAAGGGGGGGGTTCCCTGGGAATCTCGGCACTCAGGGAAGGGGCTCCCTTCCCCTTCCCTGCCTTTTCCATCCCCACATTCCATAAAAAACCCCTCTGAGTGGATCCTGAGTGTCCTGAATCCTGGAATAGTTTGGGTGGGAAGGGATTTTCAGGATGATCCCATTCCATGTTCAGGGACAATTCCCGTTATCCCAGGGGATCCAAGGGAATCCAACCCATCCTTGGACACTCCCAGGGATGGGACATCCACCTTTCCTCTGGGAAAGGAACTGCCCTGAGCTTCGATCCTCAGGGAAAAACTTCATGGAATCAACTTCCCAAAGTCCCTTTGTGGCTTTGTTTGGAGGCTGAGCCACCAAAATTCCCCTCGGGCTGTTGGGAGATCCCAAACCCCTCAACTGTTGGGAGATCCTTGGGCTGTTGGGAGATCCCAAACCTCTCAGCTGTTGGGAGATCCCAACAAATCAGGCTGCTGGGAGATCCCAACTCCTTGGGAGATCCCAAAATCCTTGGGCTGTTGGGAGATCCCAACTCCTTGGGAGACCCCAAATCCTCAGGCTGCTCTCCAAGTGCTGCTCCCACACATCCCCCTGGAACATCCCATCCCATCCCATCCCGTCCCATCCCATCCCACCCCATCCCTGTATCCCATCCCTGTATCCCATCCATCCCATCCCTGTATCCCATCCCATCCCTGTATCCCATCCCATCCCATCCCATCCCATCCCTGTATCCCATCCATCCCATCCCTGTATCCCATCCCATCCCTGTATCCCATCCCATCCCATCCCTGTATCCCATCCCATCCTATAACCCATCCCATCCCATCCCTGTATCCCATCCCATCCCATCCCTGTATCCCATCCCTGTATCCCATCCCTGTATCCCATCCCATCCCATCCCATCCCATCCCATCCCTGTATCCCATCCCTGTATCCCATCCCATCCTATAACCCATCCCATCCCATCCCTGTATCCCATCCCTGTATCCCATCCCATGCCATCCCATCCCATCCCATCCCTGTATCCCAACCCATCCCATCCCATCCCTGTATCCCATCCCATCCCATCCCTGTATCCCATCCCTGTATCCCATCCCATCCCATCCCATCCCATCCCATCCCTGTATCCCATCCCATCCCATCCCATCCCTGTATCCCATCCCATCCCATCCCATCCCTGTATCCCATCCCATCCCATCCCTGTATCCCATCCATCCCATCCCTGTATCCCATCCCATCCCATCCCATCCCTGTATCCCATCCCATCCCATCCCTGTATCCCACCCCATCACCCACCTGTCTGTGGGTACTGAAAGACGCTCTGGGGCTGTATCCCTGTGCCCATCCCGGTGCCCATCCCTGTGCCCATCCCGGTGCCCATCCCTGTGCCCATCCCTGTGCCCATCCCTGTGCCCATCCCGGTGCCCATCCCTGTGCCCATCCCGGTGCCCATCCCGGTGCCCATCCCTGTGCCCATCCCTGTGCCCATCCCATCCCTGTATCCCATCCCATCCCATCCCTGTATCCCATCCCATCCCATCCCATCCCATCCCGGTGCCCATCCCTGTATCCCACCCCATCACCCACCTGTCTGTGGGTACTGAAAGACGCTCTGGGGCTGCATTCCTGTGCCCATCCCGGTGCCCATCCCTGTGCCCATCCCGGTGCCCATCCCTGTGCCCATCCCGGTGCCCATCCCGGTGCCCATCCCTGTGCCCATCCCTGTATCCCACCCCATCACCCACCTGTCTGTGGGTACTGAAAGACGCTCTGGGGCTGCATTCCTGTGCCCATCCCGGTGCCCATCCCTGTGCCCATCCCGGTGCCCATCCCTGTGCCCATCCCGGTGCCCATCCCGGTGCCCATCCCTGTGCCCATCCCTGTATCCCACCCCATCACCCACCTGTCTGTGGGTACTGAAAGACGCTCTGGGGCTGCATTCCTGTGCCCATCCCGGTGCCCATCCCGGTGCCCATCCCTGTTCCCATCCCAGCCCCGAAAGGCGCCGGGAGGCCCCCCCTGGCCGCGCCGGTGCCCCTGTCGTGCGCGGGGCCGAAGGGGCTGCCGGGGGCAGGGGGGTAGGCGGGCGGGTACGGGAACTGCTGGGGGGGCGGCTGTGGGGGCAGCCTGGCGGGCCCCATTCCCTGCTGGGGCAGGGTCGGGGTGGCGGTGGCGGCGTTGGCGGCGGCGGTGGCGGCGTTGGCGAAGCTCTGCTGGCGCAGGAGGAGCGCGCGCTGCTGCATCAGCTGGCGCTGCCGGTGCTGCTGGCTGTACAGCTCCCGCTGCCGCTGCGCCAGCATCTGCGCGTTCAGCGGCGCCTGCGGGGACACGGGGACAGTGCTGAGGTAATGTCACAGATGGAAACTGCTCCTGTTACCCCCCTGTTACCCCCCTGACCCTGCGGGGTCACTGAGGGACACAGGGACGGTCCTGAATTAATGTCGGAGATGGAAACTGCTCCTGTTACCCCCCTGACCCCATGGGGTCACTGAGGGACACAGGGACAGTCCCCAGTTAATGTCAGAGATGGAAACTGCTCCCACTGCCCCCCTGACCCCACGGGGTCACTGAGGGACACAGGGACAGTCACGAATTAATGTTGGAGATGGAAACTGCTCCTGTTACCCCCCTGACCCTGCGGGGTCACTGAGGGACACAGGGACGGTCCTGAATTAATGTCGGAGATGGAAACTGCTCCCACTGCCCCCCTGACCCCATGGGGTCACTGAGGGACACAGGGACAGTCCCCAGTTAATATTGGAGATGGAAACTGCTCCTGTTACCCCCCTGTTACCCCCCTGACCCCAGGGGTCACTGAGGGACACAGGGACGGTCCTGAGTTAATGTTGGAGATGGAAACTGTTCCTGTTACCCCCCTGTTACCCCCCTGACCCCACGGGGTCACTGAGGGATGGAGGGACAGTCCTGAGTTAATGTTGGAGATGGAAACTGCTCCTGTTACCCCCCTGTTACCCCCCTGACCCCAGGGGTCACTGAGGGACACAGGGACAGTCCTGAGTTAATCCCGGAGATGGAAACTGTTCCTGTTACCCCCCTGACCCTGCGGAGTCACTGAGGGACACAGGGACAGTCCTGAGTTAATGCTGGAGATGGAAATGGTTCCCACTGCCCCCCTGACCCTGCGGGGTCACTGAGGGACACAGGGACAGTCCTGAATTAACACCAGAGATGGAAACTGCTCCCCCTGCCCCCCTGACTCCACAGGGTCACTGAGGGATGGAGGGACATTCCCAAATTAACCCCGGAGATGGAAATCCCTGCCAGGCCCCAATCCCAGCTCAGGTTCAAAGGGAAAGGTGGGAATAACAGACAGGGGTTGGAGATGTCCAGGATCAGGTTCTGCAGCAGCTCCAGGGGTTGGAGCCACTCCCAAGGTTGGGAAAATCAGCTGGGAGTCACTGAGGGATGGAGGGACATTCCCAAATTACCACTGGAGATGGAAATCCCTGCCAGGCCCCAATCCCAGCCCAGGTTCAAAGGGAAAGGTGGGAATGCCCCTAAATATTTGGAATGGGGAAGGGCGGCTGGAGAAGTTCGGGATGAGGAGCTCCAGGACTTGGGAGTGTTTTCCCAAGGTGGGAAAACAGGATCCATGGAATTCCCCTCCTTCCCTCCGGGATCCCCGGCTCTGATTCCTCCATCCCATCCCAGGAGCCATTCCCAAATTTCCTCAGCCCCAGCGGGGATTTGATCCCTGGATTTGGACAAGGAGGACTCGGGGATTTGTGGGATCGTTGAGGGGATCCCTTGGATTCTGGGATTTAACGGATGGAATGTGTGGAATGTGTTTCCTGGGAATTCCATGGTGTTAAGGAGCGAGCCAGGCCGGAATAATGGGATTATTCCCTGATTTTTCCCTCAGGAACCCCATCTCACATTCCCTGTTTATGGATTTCCCCCTTAAGCACCTGGAGGAGCTGGAAAAAGGATGAAGAAGAAAAACACCTCTGAATATCCAGGGAATTCCCTGCCTTAAAGGAGCGAGCCAGGCTGGGATAATGGGATTATTCCCTGCTTTTTCCCACTGGGAATCCCATCCCACATTCCCTGGGGAAGGATTTCCACCTTAAGCACCTGGAGGAGCTGGAAAAAGGATGAAGGAAAAAAACACCTCAAAAAACCCAGGGAATTCCCTGCCTTAAAGGAGCGAGCCAGGACAGAATAACGGGATCAATCCCTACTTTTTCCCACTGGGAATCCCATCCCACATTCCCTCTTTATGGATTTCCACTTTAAGCACCTGGAGGAGCTGGGAAAGGGATGAAGGAAAAAAACACCTCAAAAAAACCAGGGAATTCCCTGCCTTAAAGGAGTGAGCCAGGTTGGGATAATGGGATTATTCCCTACTTTTTCCCACTGGGAATCCCATCCCACATTCCCTGTTTATGGATTTCCATCCTAAGCACCTGGAGGAGCTGGAAAAAGGATGAAGGAAAAAAACACCTCCTGGGAATTCCGTGCCTTAAAGGAGTGAGCCAGGCTGGAATAAGGGGATCAATCCCTACTTTTTCCCACTGGGAATGCCATCCCACATTCCCTGTTTATGGATTCCCCCTTAAGCACCTGGAGGAGCTGGAAAAACGATGAAGGAAAAAAACACCTCAAAAAAACCAGGGAATTCCCTGCCTTAAAGGAGCGAACCAGGACAGAATAATGGGATTATTCCCTGGTTTTTCCACTTGGGAATCCCATCCCACATTCCCTGGGGAAGGATTTCCACCTTAAGCACCTGGAGGAGCTGGAATAAGGACGAAGGATAAAAACACTTCCCAGGAATTCCCTGCCTTAAAGGAGCAAGTCAGGACAGAATAGCAGGATTATTCCCTACTTTTTCCCACTGGGAATGCCATCCCACATTCCCTGTTTATGGATTTCCATCTCAAGCACCTGGAGAAGCTGGAATAAGGATGAAGGAAAAAAACACCTCCTGGGAATTCCCTGCCTTAAAGGAGCGAACCAGGACAGAATAACAGGATCAATCCCTACTTTTTCCCACTGGGAATCCCATCCCACATTCCCTGGGGAAGGATTTCCATCTTAAGCACCTGAAGGAGCTGGAATAAGGATGAAGGAAAAAAACACCTCCCAGGAATTCCCTCCCATAAAGGAGCGAACCAGGACAGAATAACAGGATTATCCCCTGGTTTTTCCCACTGGGAATATTATCCCACATTCCCTGTTTATGGATTTCCACCTTAAGCACTGGGAGGAGCTGGAATAAGGAGGAAGGAAAAAAAACACTTCCCGGGAATTCCCTGCCTTAAAGGAGTGAGCCAGGCCGGAATAATGGGATCATTCCCTGATTTTTCCCACTGGGAATCCCATCCCACATTCCATGGGGAAGGAATCCACCTTAAACACCTGGAGGAGCTGGAATAAAGATGGAGGAGAAAAACACCTCCCAGGAATTCCCTGCCTTAAAGGAGCAAGCCATGCTGGGATAACAGGATCATTCCCTGTTTTTTCCCACTGGGAATCCCATCCCACATTCCCTGTTTATGGATTTCCCCCTTAAGCACCTGGAGGAGCTGGAAAAACGATGAAGGAAAAAAACACCTCTGAATATCCAGGGAATTCCCTGCCTTAAAGGAGCGATCCAAGATGGAATAACAGGATCAATCCCTGATTTTTCCCACCGGGAATCCCATCCCGGCATTCCCGCTCACCTGCGGCGCCATCTGCTGCTGCATCCCGGCCCGCAGGTTGATCCCGACGGGAGCGGCTCCGGCGGCGTTGGCGGCGGCGGCAGCGAACTGGTTGAGGAGGGCCTGGCGGTTCTGGTGGAGCAGCTGCGGGGGGGGGAGAAAAACCAGCGGGAAATCCTCGGGAATTCTCCCCCGGGATGAGCTTCCCGATGGGAATTTCGGGGATTGGGATGCCGGGCTTACCTGCTGCTGGCCCTGGAGCCGCTGCTGGAGCTGCAGGCGCAGCTGGTTGGGAGCCGGGGGGGGCCGGCTCAGGCCCTGCCGGGGAGGAGCCCCCCCGGGATTCGGGAATGGCGCGCGCGGGGCCGGAGCGGGAACGGCGGGAACGGCGGGAACGGCGGGAACGGCGGGAACGGCGGGGGCTCCTCCGAAGGGCGGTTTGGGCCGCGCCATCCCGGGAAAGGCGGCGGGCAGGCCGGAGGAGGGGGAGCCCGGCGGGAAGGGCTGCGGGTACAGCCCCGCTTTGGGCTCCAGCAGCAGCGCCGGCGGCGCCGCCGGGGCCGGGAAGCGCTCAGAAAGAGCCTCCAGACCCCCGCCCTGCCGGGAAAAACGGACACAGGGAATGTGGGGATACGGCGGGAATGCTGGAGGGGAGCCCGCGGTCCCATCCCCACATGGCTTCCCGTTCCCACACACTGGGAATCCTCCAGGAATCCCAGGGGTGGTTCCCTCATTCCCACTCCCACCCAGCTTCCCATTCCCACACACTGGGAATCCTCCAGGAATTCCAAGGGTGGTTCCCTCATTCCCATCCCCACCCAGCTTCCCATTCCCACACACTGGGAATCCTCCAGGAATTCCAAGGGTGGTTCCCTCATTCCCATTCCCACCCAGCTTCCCATTCCCACACACTGGGAATCCTCCTCTAGGAATCCTCTTCCAGCAATCCCAGGGGTGGTTCCCACATTCCCACTCCCACCTGGCTTCCCATTCCCACACACTGGGAATCCTCCAGCAATCCCAGGGGTGGTTCACCATTCCCATTCCCACCTGGCTTCCCATTCCCAGACATTGGGAATCCTCCTTTTCCATGAATCCAGGAGTGTCACCCTCATTCCCATTCCCATTCCCATTCCATCTCCCCATTCCCATCATTCCCACATTCCCATCATTCCCATGTACCTGTACGAGTTTGTCGATGCCGAGGGCCCTGTCGATCTCGGCCAGCTCTGTCTCATCCCTCCCTCATTCCCATCTCCCCATTCCCATCATTCCCATCATTCCCATTCCCATTCCCATCATTCCCATCATTCCCATCATTCCCATCATTCCCTCATTCCCAATCCCATTCCCATGGCTGTACCTGTACGAGTTTGTCGATGCCGAGGGCTCTGTCGATCTCGGCCAGCTCTGTCTCATCCCTCCCACATTCCCATCTCCCCATTCCCATCATTCCCATCTCCCCATTCCCATCATTCCCATCTCCCCATTCCCATCATTCCCATCATTCCCACCATTCCCATCATTCCCACATTCCCATCATTCCCATGTACCTGTACGAGTTTGTCGATGCCGAGGGCCCTGTCGATCTCGGCCAGCTCTGTCTCGTCCTTCCCGCTGAGGAAGCTGACGAGCTGCTCCAGCAGCGCCTTCTCGTCATTCCGACCCTCCGGAGTGCTGGGCGGGCACAGCAGCTCGTCCAGCTGGGAGCCCAGGCACGGCCTTTCCCAAAAAACACAAACATTCCAGGGTTAAAAATCCAGGGAAAACAAAGGGACACTCCCAATCCAGGGAAAAGGGGCACTCCAAATCCAGGGAAAACAAAGGGACACTCCCAATCCAGGGAAAACAAAGGGACATTCCCAATCCAGGGCGGGCACAGCAGCTCGTCCAGCTGGGAGCCCAGGCACGGCCTTTCCCAAAAAACACAAACATTCCAGGGTTAAAAACCGGGAATTCGGCTCAAAAAACAGGGAAAAGATTTGCTTTCCATGCCCCGATACGTCCCGGGATGAGGCGTCGGTCAGGAATGAATCCCGGCAACGAATCCCACAAAAAAAGGGATTTTTTTGGGAGGGATGGGAATTCCCAGGCTTTTCTGGAGGGGGATGGGAATTCCCAGGCTTTTTTGGGAGGGATGGGAATTCCCAGAGCTTCCCAGGCTCTGCTCCTGCCAGGA
Source organism: Pyrocephalus nanus (assembly GCA_038380795.1). Taxonomy (NCBI): domain Eukaryota; kingdom Metazoa; phylum Chordata; class Aves; order Passeriformes; family Tyrannidae; genus Pyrocephalus; species Pyrocephalus nanus. The sequence continues at coordinate 1,597,699 of CM076260.1, forward strand.
ATAAATCCCAGCCATGAATCCCACATGGGAATTTTGATGGGAATTCTTCCCATGCTTCCTGGGATCTGGGAAAAATCCAGGGAAAAGGAGCCAAATCCAGGGAAAAGGAGCCAAATCCAGGGAAAAGGGGTCAAATTCAGGGAAAAGGGACACTCCAATCCAGGGAAAAGGGACATTCCCAATCCAGGGAAAAGGGACACTCCAAATCCAGGGAAAAGGGAGCAAGGGAGGGAGAAATGAGCTTGGAATTCCTGGAATTCCGAGATCGGGATCAACTCCCGGCAGTTTTGAATCCGGGGGAGGAAAATTTGGGAGCTCGGGGTTTTTTTGGGATCCGGAATTTTCGCAGGAGGAGGTTTGGAAAGAGCTTGGGAATTCCCATGGAAAGCTTGGAATTCCCATGGAAATCCTGGAATTCCCATGGAAAGCTTGGAATTCCCATGGAAAGCTTGGAATTCCCATGGAAAGCCTGGAATTCCCATGGAAATCCTGGAATTCCCATGGAAATCCTGGAATTCCCATGGAAATCCTGGAGAGAGGGGGGAGGAACTCGGGAGAATCCCTGGGGAATTATCCCTGGGAATATTCCTGGCTGGGCATTCCCTGGCTTTGTGGGAATTCCAGGGAAAGGGAAAGCTTTGGATTATCCCGTTTTTTTCCCGGAAAAGGTCGGGAATTTGGGACTCACTCGTCGGGTTTTCCGAGGGCTCCGCGGGCTCCGGGGTCGTTCCAAGGGATCTGCTCCGGCATTCCCGGCGGGACAAACTCCGGCACTCCCAGATCCAGCTCCGGAATTCCTGAGGGGGGGAAGGAAAAAATGGGATTGAGAGAAGGGAAAAGGGGCAAAGAATTCCAAGGAATTCCTCAAAAAAAAAAAAACCAGGGGGGGTTTTCCCGGGGGAATTTCGGGATTCCCGACCCAAAGGGGTGGGGGAAAAATGGGATGTTCCCAAAGAATTCCAAGGGAAATGGTTCCTATCCAAGGGGTTTGGCTCGAAGAGAATCCCGAATCCGGGAGCAATTCCTGGATCTTTCCCTGGGAGAGGAAATCCTGGAATGCTGAGGTCAATCCAGAACCCTCTGGAAATCCTGGAAATCCTGGAATATTGAGGTTTATCCAGAACCCCCTGGAAATCCTGGAATGCTGAGGTTTATCCATGACCCTCTAGAAATCCTGGAATGCTGAGGTTTATCCAGAACCCTCTGGAAATCCTGGAATGCCGAGGTCTATCCTCTACCCTCTGGAAATCCTGGAATGCCAAGGTTTATCCATGACCCTCTGGAAATCCTGGAATGCTGAGGTTTATCCATGACCCTCTGGAAATCCTGGAATATTGAGGTCTATCCTCTACCCTCTGGAAATCCTGGAATGCCGAGGTCTATCCAGAACCCTCTGGAAATCCTGGAATGCTGAGGTTTATCCAGAACCCTCTGGAAATCCTGGAATGTCGAGGTTTATCCAGAACCCCCCAAAAATCCTGGAACGCTGAGGTTTATCCATGATTCTCCGGAAATCCTGGAATTCCTGGAATGCCGAGGTCTCTCCACAACCCTCTGGAAATCTTGGAATGCCGAGGTTTATCCAGAACCCTCTGGAAATCCTGGAATATTGAGGTAAATCCACAGCCCTCTGGAAATCCTGGAATACTGAGGTTTATCCATGACCCTCTGGAAATCCTGGAATGCCGAGGTCTCTCCAGAACCCTCTGGAAATCCTGGAATGCTGAGGTTTATCCATGACCCTCTGGAAATCCTGGAATGCCGAGGTCTCTCCAGAACCCTCTGGAAATCCTGGAATGCTGAGGTTTATCCATGACCCTCTGGAAATCCTGGAAATCCTGGAATGCTGAGGTCTATCCTCTACCCTCTGGAAATCCTGGAATGCCAAGGTTTATCCACAACCCTCTGGAAATCCTGGAATGCTGAGGTTTATCCATGACCCTCTGGAAATCCTGGAAATCCTGGAATGCTGAGGTCTATCCTGTCCCCTCTGGAAATCCTGGAATGCTGAGGTCTATCCTGTCCCCTCTGGAAATCCTGGAATGCTGAGGTTTATCCATGACCCCCTGGAAATCCTGGAATGTTGAGGTCTCTCCATAACCCTCGGGAAATCCTGGAATGTCGAGGTCAATCCATGACCCCCTGGAAATCCTGGAATGCTGAGGTTTATCCAGAATCCCCTGGAAATCCTCTGGAAATCCTGGAATATTGAGGTTTATCCATAACCCCCTGGAAGTCTTGGAATTCCTGGAATGACAAGGTCTCTCCACAACCCTCTGGAAATCCTGGAATGCCGAGGTTTGTCCACAACCCTCTGGAAATCCTGGAATGCTGAGGTTTATCCAGAACCCCCTGGAAATCCTGGAATGCTGAGGTTTTCCAGAACCCCCTGGAAATCCTGGAATGCTGAGGTCTCTCCACAACCCCCTGGAAATCCTGGAATGCTGAGGTTTATCCATAACCCTCTGGAAATCCTGGAATGTCGAGGTCTCTCCACAACTCTCTGGAAATTCTGGAATACTGAGGTTTATCCACAACCCTCTGGAAATCCTGGAATGCCGAGGTCTCCAGACTCGACACCCCCTGGACAACAAACCCTTGGGAATTCCCCCGGGACGAGGGGCCGGAACCGTTTCCCTTGGAATTCCCCGGGAATTCCCGGAGCGGGATCCGTACCTGAGTCCGAGGGGAAGGGATTGGGAGCATTCCCGGGGCCCCTTCCCGGCTGGGAGGGCCCTCGGGCCTGGGGGCTCCCGGAGGGACACGGAGCCGGACGGAGAGAGGAGGGATCCAGGGAATCACAGAATTCCAGAGGGGCCCGGCCAGAAGGGACGCCCAGAGCTGGAAAAACGGGAAAAAAATGGGATAGGGGGAGTCAATCCCATGGGAAAAACTCATGGAGAGGGGAAGGGAGGGAAGGGAAGGTTTGGGAAGGGAAGGGAAGGGAAGGTTTGGGAAGGGAAGGTTTGGGAAGGGAAGGTTTGGGAAGGGAAGGGAAGGGAAGGTTTGGGAAGGGAAGGTTTGGGAAGGGAAGGGAAGGGAAGGTTTGGGAAGGTTTGGGAAGGGAAGGGAAGGTTTGGGAAGGGAAGGGAAGGGAAGGTTTGGGAAGGGAAGGTTTGGGAAGGGAAGGGAAGGGAAGGGAAGGGAAGGGAAGGGAAGGGAAGGGAAGGGAAGGGAAGGGAAGGGAAGGGAAGGGAAGGGAAGGGAAGGGAAGGTTTGGGAAGGGAAGGTTTGGGAAGGGAAGGGAAGGGAAGGGAAGGGAAGGGAAGGGAAGGGAAGGGAAGGGAAGGGAAGGGAAGGGAAGGGAAGGGAAGGGAAGGGAAGGGAAGGGAAGGGAAGGGAAGGGAAGGGAAGGGAAGGGAAGGGAAGGGAAGGGAAGGGGTTTGGGATCCCAAATCCAGCCCCACGTACGGGGCATTCCCGAGGGAGCTCTGGCAGCCGTGCTGGGCTGGAGAGGGGGAGCCAACAATTCCGGCTTCAGCGGCACTCCCGGCACTCCGGACACTCCGGACATTCCGGATATTCCCGACATTCCGCCGTCACTCCGCTCGCACATTCCCGGCAGCTGCGGCGCCTTCTCCAGGGAGGGCAGGAGCTGATCCAGCTGCTCCAGCTCGGCAGAGAACTGTGGGATGCAGGGAAAAAAGGGAAAGCTGAGGGAAGGAGCCCCCCACGGAGCGGGAATGTGTGCGGAGAATCCCGGGAATGGCTCCGGGAAGCAGCAGCTCTGCAGAGGGAATGAGCTCCTAACTGGATCAGAGTGTGGGAGATTGGGAAGGGATTTCTGGCTGGGCTGGAATTCCCAGGGAAGCTGTGGCTGCCCCTGGATCCCTGGGAATGTCCCAGGCCGGGTTGGATCCCCTGGGATAGCGGGAATTGTCCCTGAACATGGAATGGGATCATCCTGAAAATCCCTTCCCACCCAACCCATTCTGGGATAAAGAACACTCAGGATCCACTCAGAGGGGTTTTTATGGAATGTGGGGATGGAAAAGGCAGGGAAGGGGAAGGGAGCCCCTTCCCTGAGTGCCGAGATTCCCAGGGAACCCCCCCTTGTTCCCGGAACTCCTTCCCAGAGAGGAGTTGGGGTGGGGATGGATCCAATGTCAGGCTCTGGATCCAGGCTGGGAGAGCTGGGAATGGCCAGGCTGGAGCAGGGAAGGATCCAGGGAGAGCTTGGGAAGGAATTCCCAGCCAGGAGGGGCTGGGCTGGAATTCCCAGGGAAGCTGTGGCTGCCCCTGGATGATCCCTGGAGTGTCCCAGGCCGGGTTGGATCCCCTGGGATAGCAGGAATTGCCGGGATTGGATCGGGATGAGCTTTGAGGTCCCTTCCCACCCCGAAGCATTCCCTGATTCCCTGACTCCAGAGGCAGCAGGAGCTCCATTCCCACGTGGCTCCTCCCCAGGAGCCTCTCCCAGCGCTCCGGAGACATTCCCGGATCTCCGGGAGCAGGGCTGGGAAAGGCGGGATCACTGCTGGGAGAGGCGGGATCACTGCTGGGAAAGAGGGAATCACTGCTGGGAAAGAGGGAATCAGTGCTGGGAAAGAGGGAATCAGTGCTGGGAAAGAGGGAATCAGTGCTGGGAAAGAGGGAATCAGTGCTGGGAAAGAGGGAATCAGTGCTGGGAAAGAGGGAATCAGTGCTGGGAAAGAGGGAATCAGTGCTGGGAAAGAGGGAATCAGTGCTGGGAAAGAGGGAATCAGTGCTGGGAAAGAGGGAATCAGTGCTGGGAAAGAGGGAATCAGCACTGGGAAAGAGGGAATCAGTGCTGGAGGGGTTGGAATCCCCACTGGAGAAGGTGGAATCAGCACCAGAAGAGGTGGAATCAGCACTGGAAGAGGTGGAATTAGCGGTGGAGAAGGTGGAATCAGGACTGGAAAAGGTGGAATCAGCGCTGTAAAAGGTGGAATCAGGACTGGAAAAGGTGGAATCAGCGGTGGAGAAGGTGGAATCAGGACTGGAGAAGAAGGAACCAGTGTTGGAAAAGATGGAATCAGCACTGGAGAAGTTGGAATCCCCAGTGGAGGAGGTGGAATCAGAGCTGCAAGAGGTAGAACCAGTGCTGGAAAAGATGGAACCAGCGCTGGAGAAGGTGGAACAGGCACTGGAGGAGATGGAATCCCCACTGGAGGAGATGGAATCCCCACTGGAGGAGATGGAATCCCCACTGGAGGAGATGGAATCAGCACTGGAGGAGGTGGAAACAGCGCTGGAAGAGTTGGAATCCCCACTGGAGGGGTTGGAATCCCCCCTGGAGGAGCTGGAATCTGCACTGGAGAAGCAATCTCCCCTGGAGGGGTTGGAATCCCCTGGAGAAGCTGGAATCCCCACTGGAGGGGTTGGAATCCCCACTGGAGGGGTTGGAATCCCCACTGGAGGGGTTGGAATCCCCACTGGAGGAGCTGGAATCTGCACTGGAGAAGCAATCTCCCCTGGAGGGGTTGGAATCCCCTGGAGAAGCTGGAATCCCCTGGAGAAGCTGGAATCCCCACTGGAGGGGTTGGAATCCCCACTGGAGGGGTTGGAATCCCCACTGGAGGGGTTGGAATCCCCACTGGAGGGGTTGGAATCCCCACTGGAGGGGTTGGAATCCCCACTGGAGGGGTTGGAATCCCCACTGGAGGAGGTGGAATCAGAGCTGCAAGAGGTGAAAGCAGCACTGGAACAGATGGAACCAGCGCTGGAAAAGATGGAATCAGCACTGGAGGGGTTGGAATCCCCCCTGGAGGGTTGGAATCCCCACTGGAAAAGTTGGGAGTCCCCACTGGAGAAGGTGGAATCCCCCCTGGAGAAGCTGGAATCCCCATGGAGGGGTTGGAATCCCCATGGAGGGGTTGGAATCCTCACTGGAGGGGTTGGAATCCCTCTGGAGAAGGAGGAATCCCCCCTGGAGGAGATGGAATCAGCACTGGAGAAGGTGGGATCAGATGCTGCAAGAGATGGAACCAGTGCTGGAAAAGATGGAACCAGTACTGGAGGGGTTGGAATTCCCACTGAAGAAGCTGGAATTCCCCCTGGAGGAGCTGGAATCCCCACTGGAGAAGGTGGAATCCCCACTAAAGGGGTTGGAATCCCCACTGGAGAAGCTGGAATTCCCCCTGGAGGAGCTGGAATCCCCACTGGAGAAGGTGGATTTCCCCCTGGAAAAGCTGGAATCAGAGCTGCAAGAGGTAGAACCAGTGCTGGAAAAGATGGAACCAGCGCTGGAGAAGCTGGAATCCCCTCTGGAGAAGGTGGAATCAGAGCTGCAAGAGGTAGAACCAGTGCTGGAAAAGGTGGAACCAGTGCTGGAAAAGATGGAACCAGTGCTGGAAAAGGTGGAACCAGTGCTGGAAAAGGTGGAACCAGTGCTGGAAAAGGTGGAACCAGTGCTGGAAATGGTGGAACCAGTGCTGGAAAAGATGGAACCAGTGTTGGAAAAGGTGGAACCAGTGCTGGAAAAGGTGGAACCAGTGCTGGAAAAGGTGGAACCAGTGCTGGAAAAGGTGGAACCAGTGCTGGAAAAGGTGGAACCAGTGCTGGAAAAGGTGGAACCAGTGCTGGAAAAGGTGGAACCAGTGCTGGAAAAGGTGGAACCAGTGCTGGAGAAGATGGAACCAGTGCTGGAAATGGTGGAACCAGTGCTGGAAATGGTGGAATTAGCGGTGGAAAAGGTGGAATCAGGACTGGAGAAGAAGGAACCAGTGCTGGAGAAGATGGAACCAGTGCTGGAAAAGATGGAATCCCCCCTGGAGGGGTTGGAATCCCCCCTGGAGGGGTTGGAATCCCCCCTGGAGGGGTTGGAATCCCCCCCAGAGAAGGCAGAATCCCCCCAGAGGAGGAGTCCCCACCTCCCCACCCCTTCCCCTCCCCACCCAAACCCCCCCCACCCCCAAATCCCCTCAAACCCCCCCAAAAAAAACCCCAACCCCCTCCATCCCCTCACCTGGCCCTGCGTGTCCACCTTGCCCTCCTCTCCCAGCGGCGCCGCGGCCGCCACGGCCCCGGAGCCCCCGCAGGGCTCGGCCGGCTCCCCCTTCTCCACCTTCACCTTCACCTCGTCCAGGCCGAGCGCCGGGGCCGCCCCCAGCTCCTTCTCGTCCTTGTCCAGCAGGTACCGCAGCAGCTGATGGTCCTTGGCCTCCTTCTTCTTCAGCGCCTCGGCATCGCCGCCACCAGCACCGGGAACGGCAGCCCCGGGAATGGCAGCACCGGGAATGGCGGCAGCGCCGGGAACGCCGCTCTCCTTCTTGTCGTGCTCCATGCCCAGCGCGCCGATGTCGGAGGGGCTGCCCTCCTGCAGCAGCCGGTGCAGGATCTTGTGCCGCTCCGTCAGGGAGCTGTGGGAGGACGGGCAGGTCCCGGGGATGGATCCCGACCCGGATCCGGCGATGGAAGCGTTGCCGGTGCCCAGCGCCAGCGGGTCCTTGCAGCTGGTGTCGGCATCAGCCAGCCTCAGCTGCTGCTCGGCCGTGCTGGCCAGCAGCTGCACCAGCTTGTGGGGCGCTGATCCTGATCCCGACCCCGATCCCGATCCCGATGGGCACTTGGCATCGCCGTTGGCTCCCGCCTCCACCGCCCCTTTGCCCTCGGCGTCCCCCGCGCTGGCATCGCCCGGCACGGCCGGCACCTCCCTGCCCTCCCTGCCCTCCCTGCCCTCGGCCTTGGCGGGCAGGCGGCCGGGGGAGCCCTGCGAGCCGCCCAGCTGCCTCAGCGCTGCTGGTGCTGGTGGTGCTGGTGGTGCTGGCGGTGCTGGCGGTGCTGGCGGTGCTGGGGGCGGTGTGGAATAACCCAGCGGCCCCTCGGGCAGCACCGCGCTGAGGGCGGCGGTGCCAGCGGGGAAGGGGCGGGCGCTGCCCCCACCACCCCCCCCACCCACCGGGGAGTGCCCGGCGGGGGAGAACGGGCTGGGATTGGGATTTGGGTTGGGACTGGGGTTAGGATTAGGATTTGGGGGCCCTCTGGCGCGGGGAGCGGATCCAGGGCTGAGGCGGTGGCGCGGGGACAGGAACTGCGGTGGCGGTGGCTGCTGCTGCGAGGGGACGATTGCGGGGCTGCCCATGGGGTTGGCTCCCTGTCCTTGTCCCAAGGATCCAGCGGCTCCCATCTGGCTGCCCGCGGAGCATCCCAAGGCGCCGGTGCCGTTGGAATTGGGGCCGGGGGGAGGCAGCCCCGGGGACCCCGCGGGGGCGTTGCTGATGGCGGGGCTGAGGCGCGGGAGGGCCGCGGGAACCGAGGATGGAGCGTCCGGAGGGGGGAGCATCCCGAGATCCCTGCAAGGAGAGAGGGGGACGGTTCGTTCCCGAGCTCCGGGGTGGCCCCACAGGAGCTGTCCCTGCAGCAATTCCCCCCCAAAAAATGGGGGATTCCAGGGGGATCACGGGATCCTTCCCTGCAGCCATTCCCGGGCAGCAATTCCCAAAAAAATGTGGGATTCCAGGGGGCTCACAGGATCCTTCCCTGCAACCATTCCCAGGCAGCAATTCCCAAAAAATGTGGGTTCACAGGATCCTTCCCTGCAGCCATTCCCGGGCAAAAATTCCCAAAAAAATGTGGGCTCACAGGATCCTTCCCTGCAGCCATTCCCAAAAAAATGTGGGCTCACAGGATCCTTCCCTGCAGCCATTCCCAAAAAAATGTGGGCTCACAGGATCCTTCCCTGCAGCCATTCCCAGGCAAAAATTCCCCAAAAAAATGTGGGATTCCAGGGGGCTCACAGGATCCTTCCCTGCAGCCGTTCCCAGGCAGCAATTCCCAAAAAAATGTGGGCTCACGGGATCCTTCCCTGCAGCCATTCCCGGGCAGCAATTCCCAAAAAAAAATGTGGGAAAACCAGGGAGAAGCAGCAGGAGCTGGGAAGCCGCTCCGAGCCTCGGGTTGCCCGCTGGGATCCCACTCCCAGTTCCAAACCAGCTCCAGGTGGATCCTCTTCCCATCGTAGGGAACGGGGAGAGACGGATACGAATTCCTGGGAGAGGGAAGGGGACGGACACAGATCCATGTGGGATCGGAGGGAGCAGCTGGATGGATTTTGGGAAAAGCTGAACACTGGGATGGTCTCCCAAAGCTTCCAGAGCTTGGGATGGGAGAGGGGGTTGGGTTGGGAATCCGACGGGCAGTGCCAGAGAGTGGGATACAAATTCCCGGGAGAGGGAAGAGGACGGACACAGATCCATGTGTGGGATCAGAGGGAGCAGCTGGAGCTGAGCCAGGGCAGGTTTAGGATGGATTTTGGGAAAAGCTGGGCACTGGGATGGTCTCCCAAAGCTTCCAGAGCTTGGGATGGGAGAGGGGGGTTTTTTGGGAATCCGATGGGCGGTGCCGGAGAGTCGGATATGAATTCCCGGGAGTGGGAAGAGGACGGACACAGATCCATGTGTGGGATCAGAGGGAGCAGCTGGAGCTGAGCCAGGGCAGGTTTAGGATGGATTTTGGGAAAAGCTGGGCACTGGGATGGTCTCCCAAAGCTTCCAGAGCTTGGGATGGGAGGGGGGTTGGGTTGGGAATCCGACTGACAGCGCCAGAGAATCGGATACGAATTCCTGGGAATGGGAAGAGGATGGACACAGATCCATGTGGGGGATCTGAGGGAACACCTGGATGGATTTTGGGAAAAGTTGGGCACTGGGATGGTCTCCCAAAGCTTCCAGAGCTCGGGATGGGAGGGGGGGTTGGGTTGGGAGGTTGGGTTGGGAATCCGACCGACGGTGCCGGAGAGTGGGATACAAATTCCCGGGAGTGGGAAGGGGACGGACACTGATCCATGTGGGATCGGAGGGAACAGCTGGAGGGCAGGTTTAGGATGGATTTTGGGAAAAGCTGAACACTGGGATGGTCTCCCAAAGCTTCCAGAGCTCGGGATGGGAGGGGGGTTGGGTTGGGAATCCAACTGATGGTGCCGGAGAGTTGGATATGAATTCCTGGGAGTGGGAAGGGGATGGACACAGATCCATGTGGGATCGGAGGGAGCAGCTGGAGCTGAGCCAGGGTGGGTTTAGGATGGATTTTGGGAAAAGCTGAACACTGGGATGGTCTCCCAAAGCTTCCAGAGCTTGGGATGGGAGAGGGGGTTGGGTTGGGAATCCGACTGATGGTGCCGGAGAGTCGGATATGAATTCCCAGGAGAGGGAAGAGGAGGGACACAGATCCATGTGGGATCAGAGGGAGCAGCTGGAGGGTTGGTTTAGGATGGATTTTGGGAAAGCTGAACACTGGGATGGTCTCCCAAAGCTTCCAGAGCTCGGGATGGGAGGGCAGGGGGTAATGTGGGAATGCCAGGGGTCCCTCCGGAGCGGTTCCGGAGCGGTTCCGGAGCGGGATCGGGAAGGTACCTGTCGATGACGTGGATGCCCATGATGAAGGGCTGCAGCTCGGGGCTCGAGGGGTAGCAGAGCTTGCACTTGGTGTGGGCGCTCAGCACGGAGCCGTCGCTCAGCGTGAACCGGTACGAGGGGCTGAAGGCGGCGCCGCGGGTCATCACTGCGGGGACACACAGGAACACCCCAAAATGGCACCCCTGGGACGGTCAGGGTCAGGGGCTGACCCCACAGCACCAGAGAGATTCCCAGGGGATGGATTCCCACAGCCTGGCCCTTCCCAAAAACCCCTGGGAGCCAAGGGGCTGATGTTCTGATGGGCAGAGCAATCCCCAGTCATCACTGCGGGGAGGGGGACACAGGAACACCCCAAAATGGCACCCCTGGGACGGTCAGGGTCAGGGGCTGACCCCACAGCACCAGAGAGATTCCCAGGGGATGGATTCCCACAGCCTGGCCCTTCCCTAAAATCCCTGGGAGCCAGTTTTCCAATTTCCCTCCACAACCTCTCCATGAAGTCCAGAACAATCCAAAGTCATCACTGGGGGGACTCCAAAATCCCAAATCTCATCTCTGGGATTATCAGGAGCTGGGTCTGACCCCACAGCAACACTGACATTCCCAGGGGATGGATTCCCACAGCCTGGCCCTTCCCAAAATCCCCTGGGAGCCAATTTTCCACCCCTACAAAACCTCTCCATGGATATCCAGGGGCAATCCCCAGAGAACACACCAAAATCCCAAATCTCATCTCTGGGATTATCAGGAGCGGGGTTTGATCCCACAGCACCAGAGAGATTCCCAGGGGATGGATTCCCACAGCCTGGCTCTTCCCAAAAACCCCTGGGAGCCAGTTTTCCAATTTCCCTCCACAACCTCTCTATGAAGTCCAGAACAATCCAAAGTCATCACTGGGAGGACTCCAAAATCCCAAATCTCATCTCTGGGATTATCAGGATCAGGGTCTGATCCCACAGCACCACAAACATTCCCAGGGGATTTATTCCCAAAGCCTGGCACTTCCCAAAACTTTTCCCAACTTCCCCTTGGAAAACCCAATCCCTGATCCCACAACACCCTCCCCTTGGGCTGTGTTATCCCACAGGGAATAAATCCCCTCTGGAAAACCCAATCCCTGATCCCACAACCTTGGGCTGTGTTATCCTGCAGGGAATCCCCTCCATCCACACTTCCCAAATCCCTGGAAAACCCAATCCCTGATCCCACAACACCCCCTTGGGATGAGTTATCCCACAGGGAAAACCTGGGATAAATCCCCCCTGGAAAACCCAATCCCTGATCCCACAACACCCCATTTGGGCCCTGTTATCCCACTGGGAAAACCTGGAATAAATCCCCCCTGGAAAACCCAATCCCTGATCCCACAACCTTGGGCTGTGTTATCCCACAGGGAATCCCCTCCTTCCACACCTCTCAAATCCCTGGAAAACCCAATCCCTGATCCCAAAACACCCCCATTTGGGCCCTGTTATCCCACAGGGAAAACCTGGGATAAATCCCCCCTGGAAAACCCAATCCCTGATCCCACAACCTTGGGCTGTGTTATCCCACTGGGAATCCCCTCCATCCACACTTCCCAAATCCCTGGAAAACCCAATCCCTGATCCCAGAACCTTGGGCTGTGTTATCCCACAGGGAATCCCCTCCTTCCACGCTTCCCAAATCCCTGGAAAACCCAATCCCTGATCCCCAAAACACCCTCCCCTTGGGATGTGTTATCCCACAGGGAAAATCTGGAATAAATCCCCCCTGGAAAACCCAATCCCTGATCCCCCCCCTTCCTGTGGAACCTCCCAACTTGGGAACCTTCCCAGCCCCCTGCCAGGGAGGGGGGGAAGATTCCATGCTGGAATTCCCGAGGATCCCGTTACCTTCCTGGAAGAGCTGCTTGGCGTAGGAAGGCTCCCGGCCCTGGGGCTGGAAAAAGGCGTAAATGCATTTCCGGACCAGATCCTCCCACCCCGTCCGGCCCGCGGCGCGCAGGGAGCTCGTGTCGATGGAGATGATCTTCCCTGGGGAACGAGACCATGGGGAGACAATCAGAGGGGTTTTTAGGGAATGTGGGGATGGAAAAGGCAGGGAAGGGGAAGGGAGCCCCTTCCCTGAGTGCCGAGATTCCCAGGGAACCCCCCCTTGTTCCCGGAACTCCTTCCCAGAGAGGAGTTGGGCTGGGGATGGATCCAATGTCAGGCTCTGGATCCAGGCTGGGAGAGCTGGGAATGGCCAGGCTGGAGCAGGGAAGGATCCAGGGAGAGCTTGGGAAGGAATTCCCGGCTGGGAGGGGCTGGGCTGGAATTCCCAGGGAAGCTGTGGCTGCCCCTGGATCCCTGGGAATGTCCCAGGCCGGGCTGGATCCCCTGGGATAGCGGGAATTGTCCCTGAACATGGAATGGGATCATCATGAAAATCCCTTCCCACCCAACCCATTCTGGGATAAAGGACACTCAGGATCCACTCAGAGGGGTTTTTATGGAATGTGGGGATGGCAAAGGCAGGGAAGGGGAAGGGAGCCCCTTCCCTGAGTGCCGAGATTCCCAGGGAACCCCCCCTTGTTCCCGGAACTCCTTCCCAGAGAGGAGTTGGGCTGGGGATGGATCCAATGTCAGGCTCTGGATCCAGGCTGGGAGAGCTGGGAATGGCCAGGCTGGAGCAGGGAAGGATCCAGGGAGAGCTGGGAGCCCCTTCCAGAGCCTGCAGGGGCTCCAGGAGAGCTGGAGAGGGATTTGGGATCAGGGCCTGGAAGGACTGGAAGGACACCGGGAATGGCTTCCCACTGGGAAAGGGGAGATTGGGGTGGGAGATTGGGAAGGGATTCCCGGCTGGGAGGGTGGGGAGGGGCTGGGCTGGAATTCCCAGGGAAGCTGTGGCTGCCCCTGGATGATCCCTGCAGTGTCCCAGGCCGGGTTGGATCCCCTGGGATAGCGGGAAGTGCCAGGATTGGATCAGGATGATCCTTAAGGTCCCTCCTGGGACTGGATCATTCCCACCTTTCCCACCCATCCATCAGCCCCTGGAACCCAAGCCCTGTGGGATCAGGGGTTGGGAACTCCCCCACTCAGGAAGGACCTCCTGGATCCCCTTTCCCACCGTTCCCAGGCCCCGTTCCCGGCCGGAAGGTGCCGAGGATTCCCGGGAAGTACCCGTGGTGTCCTGCTTGGTGACGAAGGATTCCGGAGGGGCCACGGGCGGGGGGCGGGGCAGGCGCCGGGCGATGCAGATCAGGCACGACTGGAAATCTGGGAGAGGAAAAAAATTCCCGGGAAGGGGAATGGGAAAAGCCCTGATGAGCCACTCCCCTCCCCTCCCCCCACACCGGGAATCCCGAATTTCCCTCCCATTCCTTTGATGATCCCTGCCCTCTCCCGGAAAAATTGGGCTGGGAGGGATTGATCTGTGGAGATTCCCCCTGGGGATCTGGGAATAAACTCGGGATTCAAAGCCCCCCTGGAAAAAGGGGATTTGGTGCTGAAATTCCCCCTCGTTTATTCCTTAGGGAAGGAATTCCCAGTCCCAGCAGGAAGGGGGGGATGGGCGTTGCTCCTGCATTCCCACCCTCATCCCTGCTCCCTTCCTGCATTCCCACCCTCATCCCTGCTCCCTTCCTGCATTCCCACCCTCATCCCTGTTCCCTTCCTGCATTCCCACCCTCATCCCTGCTCCCTTCCTGCATTCCCACCCTCATCCCTGTTCCCTTCCTGCATTCCCACCCTCATCCCTGTTCCCTTCCTGCATTCCCACCCTCATCCCTGCTCCCTTCCTGCATTCCCAGCCCATCCCTGTTCCCTTCCTGCATTCCCACCCTCATCCCTGTTCCCTTCCTGCATTCCCAGCCCATCCCTGTTCCCTTCCTGCATTCCCACCCTCATCCCTGTTCCCTTCCTGCATTCCCATCCTCATCCCTGCTCCCTTCCTGCATTCCCACCCTCATCCCTGTTCCCTTCCTGCATTCCCACCCTCATCCCTGTTCCCTTCCTGCATTCCCAGCCCATCCCTGTTCCCTTCCTGCATTCCCATCCTCATCCCTGTTCCCTTCCTGCATTCCCATCCTCATCCCTGCTCCCTTCCTGCATTCCCAGCCCATCCCTGTTCCCTTCCTGCATTCCCAGCCCATCCCTGTTCCCTTCCTGCATTCCCACCCTCATCCCTGTTCCCTTCCTGCATTCCCAGCCCATCCCTGCTCCCTTCCTGCATTCCCACCCTCATCCCTGTTCCCTTCCTGCATTCCCAGCCCATCCCTGCTCCCTTCCTGCATTCCCATCCTCATCCCTGTTCCCTTCCTGCATTCCCACCCTCATCCCTGTTCCCTTCCTGCATTCCCACCCTCATCCCTGTTCCCTTCCTGCATTCCCATCCTCATCCCTGCTCCCTTCCTGCATTCCCACCCTCATCCCTGCTCCCTTCCTGCATTCCCAGCCCATCCCTGTTCCCTTCCTGCATTCCCACCCTCATCCCTGTTCCCTTCCTGCATTCCCACCCTCATCCCTGCTCCCTTCCTGCATTCCCATCCTCATCCCTGTTCCCTTCCTGCATTCCCACCCTCATCCCTGTTCCCTTCCTGCATTCCCATCCTCATCCCTGTTCCCTTCCTGCATTCCCACCCTCATCCCTGTTCCCTTCCTGCATTCCCATCCTCATCCCTGTTCCCTTCCTGCATTCCCACCCTCATCCCTGCTCCCTTCCTGCATTCCCACCCTCATCCCTGTTCCCTTCCTGCATTCCCACCCTCATCCCTGTTCCCTTCCTGCATTCCCAGCCCATCCCTGTTCCCTTCCTGCATTCCCATCCTCATCCCTGTTCCCTTCCTGCATTCCCACCCTCATCCCTGTTCCCTTCCTGCATTCCCACCCTCATCCCTGTTCCCTTCCTGCATTCCCACCCTCATCCCTGCTCCCTTCCTGCATTCCCACCCTCATCCCTGTTCCCTTCCTGCATTCCCAGCCCATCCCTGTTCCCTTCCTGCATTCCCACCCTCATCCCTGTTCCCTTCCTGCATTCCCAGCCCATCCCTGTTCCCTTCCTGCATTCCCACCCTCATCCCTGTTCCCTTCCTGCATTCCCACCCTCATCCCTGTTCCCTTCCTGCATTCCCATCCTCATCCCTGTTCCCTTCCTGCATTCCCAGCCCATCCCTGTTCCCTTCCTGCATTCCCATCCTCATCCCTGTTCCCTTCCTGCATTCCCACCCTCATCCCTGCTCCCTTCCTGCATTCCCACCCTCATCCCTGTTCCCTTCCTGCATTCCCACCCTCATCCCTGCTCCCTTCCTGCATTCCCACCCTCATCCCTGTTCCCTTCCTGCATTCCCACCCTCATCCCTGTTCCCTTCCTGCATTCCCAGCCCATCCCTGTTCCCTTCCTGCATTCCCAGCCCATCCCTGCTCCCTTCCTGCATTCCCACCCTCATCCCTGTTCCCTTCCTGCATTCCCACCCTCATCCCTGTTCCCTTCCTGCATTCCCACCCTCATCCCTGTTCCCTTCCTGCATTCCCACCCTCATCCCTGTTCCCTTCCTGCATTCCCACCCTCATCCCTGCTCCCTTCCTGCATTCCCAGCCCATCCCTGTTCCCTTCCTGCATTCCCATCCTCATCCCTGTTCCCTTCCTGCATTCCCACCCCCATCCCTGTTCCCTTCCTGCATTCCCACCCTCATCCCTGCTCCCTTCCTGCATTCCCAGCCCATCCCTGTTCCCTTCCTGCATTCCCACCCTCATCCCTGTTCCCTTCCTGCATTCCCACCCTCATCCCTGCTCCCTTCCTGCATTCCCACCCTCATCCCTGCTCCCTTCCTGCATTCCCACCCTCATCCCTGTTCCCTTCCTGCATTCCCATCCTCATCCCTGTTCCCTTCCTGCATTCCCACCCTCATCCCTGCTCCCTTCCTGCATTCCCACCCTCATCCCTGTTCCCTTCCTGCATTCCCACCCTCATCCCTGTTCCCTTCCTGCATTCCCACCCTCATCCCTGTTCCCTTCCTGCATTCCCATCCTCATCCCTGTTCCCTTCCTGCATTCCCACCCTCATCCCTGTTCCCTTCCTGCATTCCCACCCTCATCCCTGCTCCCTTCCTGCATTCCCACCCTCATCCCTGTTCCCTTCCTGCATTCCCATCCTCATCCCTGTTCCCTTCCTGCATTCCCATCCTCATCCCTGTTCCCTTCCTGCATTCCCATCCTCATCCCTGTTCCCTTCCTGCATTCCCACCCTCATCCCTGCTCCCTTCCTGCATTCCCACCCTCATCCCTGTTCCCTTCCTGCATTCCCACCCTCATCCCTGTTCCCTTCCTGCATTCCCAGCCCATCCCTGCTCCCTTCCTGCATTCCCACCCTCATCCCTGCTCCCTTCCTGCATTCCCATCCTCATCCCTGTTCCCTTCCTGCATTCCCACCCTCATCCCTGTGCTCCTGCATTCCCATCCCATCCCATCCCTGTATCCCATTCCATCCCATCCCATCCCTGTATCCAATCCCTGTATCCCATCCCTGTATCCCATCCTATCCCTGTTCTCCTGCCCTTTCATTCCATCCCTGTTTTCCTGCATTTCCATCCCCATCTCTGTTCTTCTCCTGCCCTGCAATCCCATCCCTGCGCTCCTGCATTCCCATCCCATCCCATCCCATCCCATCCCATCCCATCCCACCCCATCCCTGTAACTCAGCCAATTTCTGCATCTCATCCCATTACTGTATCCCATCCCTGTATCCCTGTATCCCATCCCTGTATCCATCCCTGTATCCCATCCCATCCCTGTATCCCTGTATCCCTGTATCCCTGTATCCCAGTATCCCAGTATCCGTACCTTCCCCCTCCTCTTGGAATGCCCTGGGCTGGGACACGGTGAAGCAGCACTGCATCACCCAGCCCTGGATCCCAGCCCTGGATCCCTGGATCCCAGCCCTGTATCCCTGTATCCCTGTATCCCATCCCTGTATCCCTGTATCCCTGTATCCCTGTATCCATACCTTCTCCCTCCTCTCGGAATGCCCTGGGCTGGGATACGGTGAAGCAGCACTGCATCACCCAGCCCTGGATCCCAGCCCTGGATCCCTGGATCCCATCCCTGTATCCCATCCCAGTATCCCTGTATCCCTGTATCCCTGTATCCCTGTATCCCTGTATCCCATCCCCTGTATCCATACCTTCTCCCTCCTCTCGGAATGCCCTGGGCTGGGACACGGTGAAGCAGCACTGCATCACCCAGCCCTGGATCCCAGCCCTGGATCCCTGGATCCCAGCCCTGGATCCCTGAATCCCTGTATCCCTGTATCCCATCCCAGTATCCCTGGATCCCTGTATCCCATCCCCTGTATCCATACCTTCTCCCTCCTCTCGGAATGCCCTGGGCTGGGACACGGTGAAGCAGCACTGCATCACCCAGCCCTGGATCCCAGCCCTGGATCCCTGGATCCCAGCCCTGTATCCCTGTATCCCTGTATCCCTGTATCCCATCCCAGTATCCCTGTATCCCTGTATCCCATCCCCTGTATCCATACCTTCTCCCTCCTCTCGGAATGCCCTGGGCTGGGACACGGTGAAGCAGCACTGCATCACCCAGCCCTGGATCCCAGCCCTGGATCCCTGGATCCCAGCCCTGGATCCCATCCCAGTATCCCTGTATCCCTGTATCCCATCCCCTGTATCCCATCCCAGTATCCCTGTATCCCATCCCCTGTATCCATACCTTCCCCCTCCTCTCGGAATGCCCTGGGCTGGGACACGGTGAAGCAGCACTGCATCACCCAGCCCTGGATCCCAGCCCTGGATCCCTGGATCCCATCCCAGTATCCCATCCCTGTAACCCTGTATCCCTGTATCCCTGTATCCCTGTATCCCTGTATCCCATCCCCTGTATCCATACCTTCTCCCTCCTCTCGGAATGCCCTGGGCTGGGATACGGTGAAGCAGCACTGCATCACCCAGCCCTGGATCCCAGCCCTGGATCCCTGGATCCCAGCCCTGGATCCCATCCCTGTATCCCTGTATCCCATCCCAGTATCCCTGTATCCCTGTATCCCTGTATCCCTGTATCCATACCTTCTCCCTCCTCTCGGAATGCCCTGGGCTGGGATACGGTGAAGCACTGCATCACCCAGCCCTGGATCCCAGCCCTGGATCCCTGGATCCCATCCCTGTATCCCTGTATCCCTGTATCCCTGTATCCCATCCCAGTATCCCTGTATCCCTGTATCCCATCCCCTGTATCCATACCTTCTCCCTCCTCTCGGAATGCCCTGGGCTGGGATACGGTGAAGCACTGCATCACCTCGTAGCGCTGCCGCAATTCCTGGTTTTCCAAGCCCGCCTCGTCCGGGGGCCGGATCAGCATCCGGCAGCTGAAGGTGTGGCTGTTCCGCCGGCCGGATTCCTGAGGCCACGGCACGCCGTTCACTGGGAATGCACCGGGAAAAGGAGGGAGATCAGGACGGGTCTGCCATTCCCAGGGATCCCTTGGAATGGTGGAACAGATCCCACAATTCCAGCCCCGCCATCCATCCCAAGGGAATGGAAACTGGGGCAGGAGAGCCCTGAGCGATTCCAGAGCTTGGGAATTCCAGCTGGGAAAGGAGAGCCCTGAGTGATTCCAGAGCTTGGGAATTCCAGCTGGGAAAGGAGAGCCCTGAGTGATTCCAGAGCTTGGGAATTCCAGCTGGGAAAGGAGAGCCCTGAGTGATTCCAGAGCTTGGGAATTCCAACTGAGGCAGGAGAGCCCTGAGTGATTCCAGAGCTTGGGAATTCCAGCTGGGAAAGGAGAGCCCTGAGTGATTCCAGAGCTTGGGAATTCCAGCTGGGAAAGGAGAGCCCTGAGCGATTCCAGAGCTTGGGAGAGCCCTGAGCGATTCCAGAGGTTGGGAATTCCAACTGGGACAGGAGAGCCCTGAGCAATTCCAGAGCTTGGGAGAGCCCTGAGCGATTCCAGAGCTTGGGAATTCCAGCTGAGAGAGGAGAGCCCTGAGCAATTCCAGAGCTTGGGAATTCCAGCTGAGAGAGGAGAGCCCTGAGCGATTCCAGAGCTTGGGAATTCCAGCTGGGAAAGGAAAGCCATGAGTGATTCCAGAGCTTGGGAGAGCCCTGAGCGATTCCAGAGGTTGGGAATTCCAACTGGGACAGGAGAGCCCTGAGCAATTCCAGAGCTTGGGAGAGCCCTGAGCGATTCCAGAGCTTGGGAATTCCAGCTGAGAGAGGAGAGCCCTGAGTGATTCCAGAGCTTGGGAATTCCAGCTGAGAGAGGAGAGCCCTGAGCGATTCCAGAGCTTGGGAATTCCAGCTGAGAGAGGAGAGCCCTGAGTGATTCCAGAGCTTGGGAATTCCAGCTGAGAGAGGAGAGCCCTGAGCGATTCCAGAGCTTGGGAATTCCAGCTGAGAGAGGAGAGCCCTGAGCGATTCCAGAGCTTGGGAATTCCAGCTGGGAAAGGAAAGCCATGAGCAATTCCAGAGCTTGGGAATTCCAACTGGGGCAGGAGAGCCCTGAACGATTCCAGAGCTTGGGAATTCCAGCTGGGACAGGAGAGCCCTGAGTGATTCCAGAGCTTGGGAATTCCAACTGAGGCAGGAGAGCCCTGAGCGATTCCAGAGCTTGGGAATTCCAACTGAGGCAGGAGAGCCCTGAGTGATTCCAGAGCTTGGGAATTCCAGCTGGGACAGGAGAGCCCTGAGTGATTCCAGAGCTTGGGAATTCCAACTGAGGCAGGAGAGCCCTGAGTGATTCCAGAGCTTGGGAATTCCAACTGAGGCAGGAGAGCCCTGAGTGATTCCAGAGCTTGGGAGAGATGGATCCCATGGGAATTCCAACTGGGACAGGAGAGCCCTGAGCGATTCCAGAGCTTGGGAATTCCAACTGACGGAGGAGAGCCCTGAGCGATTCCAAAAGTTGGGAATTCCAACTGGGACAGGAGAGCCCTGAGCAATTCCAGAGCCTGGGAATGGCTCCGGGCTCTTTCTGTTGGGATTCCCAAATCCAACCCCGGTGACATTCCAGAGGTTTTTCCAGGGGGGAATCTGCCCAGGAATGAACTTTTCCTTTGCTTCCTGCTCTTTTCTGGGATAACCAGGATCGGGATCGGACCCCTCAGTGCCACAAATCCCCCCCGGAATTAATATATAGTTAATAAATATATAATTAATATATAATTATTGTATAATTTATATATAATTAATATATCAGTATATGATTAATATATAATTAGCATATAATTAATACATAATTACTATATAAATAATATATAATTAATGGAACATGAATCTTATTTATCACCGATTATAATTTATCGATTATTATCATTTATCACCCTTATAATGCTGTTAATTATTAATTTTTTATCTTATTACGATTACCAATTCATTGCTGTTATTACTGTAATTAATTAATGCAATGTATGTAACACAATTATTATATTTATATATATTCACATTTATAGATATCCCACAATTATTATATCTATATATTTTTATAATAATAAAAATATTTTTATATATTATTTATATAAATAATTTTTATATAATTATTATAATAGTATTTCATTAATAAAACACAAAATATAACTTTATCTGCTCTATTATTGCAGGAAGTTATTAATAGCAATAAATAATTAATAGTAATAATGGTGAGAATAATTTTATCATGGTGATTTGACATGAATTAATAAAATACATAATATAAATATATTTGAGAGATATGTATTATATATAAACCAATTAAAATAATAATAGTAACAAATTAATAAGAGTAATAATAGCAATGGTGATTTATATTAAAAATAAATTATTAAAGTATATAATTCTATTCTATTATATATGATGTATTAATGATTTAAAATACAGTAATGAATTAATAATAGCAATTATATAGTAATTAATTAACATATATTATATATTAAAAATTATATAATAAAACATGTAATTGTATTGTATTACATATGATGTATTAAACATTTAATAGATATATAGTAATTAATAAAAATAATCATAATAATAGTACTTAATAATAATTATTAATAGTTAATGATTGATTAAACAATAAATCATCAATAAAAATACTAATGGTATTTTAAAGTAATAGTAATAATAGTAATGATTAGCTGTATTATATTATTAATATATTATTAAATATATAATTATATTCTATTCTATGTGATGCATAAATCAAATAATAGTAAGATTAATAAACTAATAATAGTGATAACTGCTAATTGCATTGTTATAATTCTATATTAATTAATAAAATGGGTAATATTATTAAATGTGCTTAATTAATCCATGGAACCAATGACAGCAATAGATTGATAATAGTGGTAATTAATTGTATCGGGTTATTAAATTGTAATTATAAGAGTAATATTAAACAATTTAATTAGCAACAGTAATAACTTATAATAGCATTATATTAATAAAAAGGTAACATAATTGTGTTACATGTTAAATTAATTAATCACAATACCAGCAAGAAATTATTAATAGTGATAATATAAATAATTATAAATGTGTAATATTAATATATAGGAAATTAACAAATATTTTATGTAAGTACATCATCTATGCTACATTACTCAATTAATAATAGTAATGAATTAATAATTATAATTGCTTTTAATAGCGCCATATAAATGTAGAAATATGTACAATTATTTGTATTAAATATGCTCTATTAATCAATTAATTGAATAATAGTGATAAATCATTAATAGTTAATGGTCATAATAAATGTATTACATAAATTCTACATTAATATAACCTGTAACATAATTATGTTACATTTGCTATATTAATAAACTCAACTGATAAGTAATAATACTTGTAATTTATTATTATATATTAAGGCATAAAATATGTAAAATGATATTTATATGCTCCAATAATCAATTAAATCAATAATTTTTAATTACTAACATAACGTAGAGTTAATATATTTTACCTAAAATATATTAATTAGTTAATTCTATTAGGAAAACACAATAAAACCACAGAAGTAAAGATAATAAATACAGCTAAAAATGATGAAGAAAAAATAAATTAAACAATAAACTAAAAATAAATTTGATAATAAACTAAAAATAAATTAGATAATAAACTGAAAAAATTTGATAATAAACTAAAAATAAATTCAACCATAAACTAAAAAAAATTCGATAATAAACTAAAAATAAATCCAACAATAAACTAAAAATAAATCCAAGAATAAATTAAAAATAAATTCAACAATAAAAATAAATTCCAAAATAAACTAAAAAAAATATTCCACAATAAACTAAAAATAAATTCAACAATAAAAATTAATTCAACCATAAACACAAAATAGATTCAACAAACTCAAAATAAATTTGACACTAAACTAAAAAAAAATTCAACAATAAACTAAAAAAAATTCCACAATAAAATAAAAATAAATTCAACAACAAACTAAAAATAAATTTGATAATAAACTAAAAAAAAGATTCAACAATAAAATAAAAAGAAAATTTGAAAATAAACTCAAAATAAATTCGGCAATAAACCAAAAATAATCCAGCAATAAACCAAAAATAAAATTTGATAATAAACTCAAAATAAATTCTACAATAAACTAAAAAGAAATCCAACAAACTAAAAATAAATCCAACAACAAACTAAAATTAAATTCAACAATAAACTCAAAATAAATTCAACCATAAAAATAAATTCAACCACGAACACAAAATAAATTCAACAATAAACTAAAAATAAATTCGATAATAAACTAAAAATAAATCCAACAATAAACTAAAAATAAATTCAACAATAAATAAAAATAAATTCAACGCTAAACTCAAAATAAATGCAATATAAATTAAAATATATTCAATAATAAATTAAAAATAAATTTGACAATAAACTAAAAATATATTCGATAATAAACTAAAAATAAAATTTGATAGTAAACTCAAAATATATTCATAATAAACTGAAAATAAATTCAGCAATAAACTCAAAATAAATTTGCCAATAAAAATAAATTTGCCAATAAACCAAAAATGAATTCACCAATAAACTAAAAAAAATTCAGCAACAAAGTAAAAGTAAATCCAATAATAAATGAAAAAGAAATTCAAGAATAAACTGAAAATAAATTCATCAATAAACTAAAAATAAATCCAATAAGAAATGAAAAGTAAATTTGACAACAGACTAAAAACTAATTCACCAGTAAGCTCAAAATAAATTGAATAACAAATTAAAAACAAATTCAACAATAAACTAAAAATCAATTCAACAATAAACTAAAAGTAAATCCAATAATAAACAAAAAATATATTCAACAGATGAAAAAGAAATTCAACAATAAATTCAAAATAAATTCAATAATAAACTAAAAATCAATTCAACAATAAACTAAAAATCAATTCGACAATAAACTAAAAGAAAATCCAATAACAAAAAAAGTATATTCAATAAATGAAAAAGAAATTCAACAATAAATTAAAAATCAATTCAACAATAAACTAAAAGTAAATCAAATAATAAACAAAAAATATATTCAATAAATGAAAAATAAATTCAACAATAAATTCAAAATAAATTCAAGAATAAACTAAAAATAAATTCAAACCAGAAATTAATTCAACCATAACCGCAAAATAAATCCAATAGCAAACTAAACCCAAATTCAATGATAAACTAAAAATAAATTGGGTGATAAACCAAAAATGAATTCGAAAACAAAAAGAATTCAGTGTTAAAAACAAAATAAATCGAACCATAAACTCCAAATAAGCCCAACAATCTCCCCCCCCTCCCCAATTCCCGCCGTTCCCACCCTTTTTTTCCCCGGGATTTTCCCCCAGGCCGGCCGCTCACCCAGGGATTTGGGGAGCAGGTTCCTGACGAACTCGGCGTGGTCGCCCACGTGCAGGACGCTGTACACGCTGCTGTTCATCAGCTCCTCCTGCCGGTAGCCCAGGTACCCCGCCACGTTCTCCGACACGAACACCATCCGGCCCTCCCGGTTCACCACGAAGAAAAAAACCGTCCAGAGCCTGGGAAAAATCACCAAAAATCAGGGAATGGGGCAGGGGGGAGGGAAATGATGGAGGGATGGGAGCCAGAGGGATTTGGGGTTGGTGGGAATTGAGCGGTGGGTGGGGGAGGGAAAATGGGGTGGAGGAGAGAAAAAGGAATTAAGGAAATTATTATATTATGTAATAATGACTAAATATTTTATAAATATTAAATATTAAATATTTTATATATTTATATAATATAAATGTATACAATCTAATTTTATATAATATATATTTATATAATATATATTATATATACTATATATATTTATATAGTATATATAATATATACTCATATACTTATATATTTTATATTTTAATATTTATATAACATATATGAGTATAATATATACTTCTAAAATAATATGTTATGATATATTATATATATAAAATCTATAATATAATATATAATATTATAAAATATATTTAAAGAAGAATATAAAAATAAATTAAATTTTTATATATAATTATTATATTATAAAACAATTATAATTTTATATACTTATATAATAATATAGTATTATATTTAATTATATAGTTATTTTATATTTTATATATTATATATAAATATATATATAACATAGAAATAAATTAAATTATTATATACAATTATTACATTATATAATGATTATTATAATTTTATATATGTATATATTTATATAATAATGTGTTATTATATATAATTTTTATATATACTTTTACATATTATATATAAATATAATAATGTAAATATATATTATATGTTATAGATATTATATAACATATATTATATATATAATATTAAAAACTAAATTATATAAAAATATATATTATATTATAATTATATACCTATATATTTATATATTTATATAACAATATATATTGCTATATACAATTTTATAATTGCTCTATATATTTCTATATATGATATATAAATATATAATAATATAACAATAAATTAATTATATATAATTACATTATATAATAATTATATATCTTTTATATTTTTATAATATATTATGAAAATATATATAATATTTTATATAAGATATATAATATTATAAAATATATACTACATATTATATAAGATACATAATAATTTAATAAAATATAGTAGATAATATATATAGAATAATAATACAAAAATTAGTTAAATTAGTTAAATTATTAATAATTAAATTAGTAAATTATTCAAATATTATCAAGGGATTCCAGAATCCCCCGGGTTGGGAAAAGAGCTCCGGGGTCAGGGAATCCAACCCTGGATCCAACCCGGCCCCTGGGGCTGATCCCACATCCAGAGTGTCCCTAAAAACCTCCAGGGATTGGGAATCCAGCCCTGCCGGGGCTGCACAGCCCTTTCCAGGTGGGAATCGTTCCCAAAATCCCACCAGAACCTCCTCTGGCCCAGCTGGAGGTTGTTCCCTCTCCCTCCTGGCCCTCGTTCCCTGGGAATTGGGGATCCAGGAATCCGGAAAATTCCTGACAGGGGGTTCTGGAGAGAGCTGGGACAGTTCCAGGATGGCCCGGAATCCTCAGGGATGGCTCAGGATGGAAAATCCCTCCGGAATTCCGGAGTCCAGCCATTCCCAGCACTGCCAGGAATCCCCAAGGGGCCACATCCCCAGGGATTGGGAATCCCTGCTGGGATTGGGAATCCAGCCCTGCCCTGGGAAGTTCATCCCAAAGTTTCACCACCCTTTCCAGGTGGGAATTGTTCCCAAAATCCCACCTGGCCCAGCTGGAGGCCGTTCCCTCTCCCTCCATGGATCCCACCGGGATTCATTCCCAGTTCCCTGATCCCTGGGGACACTCCTGGAGCTGCATCCCAGGATCCATTGCCGGAGCAATCCCAAAGGATCCAGCTTGGCCAGGCCCCAAAATCAGGGATGCACCAGCTTTGCCTCGGGAATGACAAATGTCTCATCCAGGAATTCCTGGTTTTCCTGGAGTCTCAAATATTCCATCCAGGAATTCCCAGTTTTCCTGGAGTCTAAATTGTTTCATCCAGGATTTCCTGGTTTTCCCTGGAGTCTAAATTGTTTTATCCAGGATTTTTCTGGTTTTCCTGGAATCTCAAATATTTCATCCAGGAATTCCCAGTTTTCCTGGAGTCTAAATTGTTTCATCCAGGAATTCCCGGTTTTCCTGGAGTCTCAAATATTCCATCTAGGATTTTGTTTTCCTGGAATCTCAAACATTTCATCCAGGATTTCCTGCTCTTCCTGCAGTCTAAATTGGTTTTTTCCAGGATTTTTTTTTTTCCTGGAATCTCAAATGGTTCCTCCAGGATTTTTTTTTTTTCCTGGAATCTCAAATATTTCATCCAGGAATTCCTGGTTTCCCTGGAGTCTCAAACGTTTCATCCAGGATTTCCTGGTTTCCCTGGAGTCTCATATATTTCATCCAGGAATTCCTGGTTTTCCTGGAGTCTAAATTGTTTTATCCAGGATTTTTCTCTTCCTGGAATCTCAAATATTCCCTCCAGGATTTCCTGGAGTCTCAAATATTCCCTCCAGGATTTCCTGCTTTTCCTGGAGCCTCATTCCTCTTTTATCCCACTCCTTTCATCGGATTCATCCCGAAAATCCATTTGGGGACCCTCTCCCAGCAGAGAATTCCTGAGGGAGCAAATCCTGCACTTCCCAAAAAAAAAAAAAAGCAGCTTTTGCTCCGAACCAACTTTAAATGGGAAAAAAACCCCAAAAAACAGGAATATTGGAAAAAAAAAAGGAAAAAAAGCAGGAAAAAAAGCAGGAAAAAAGGATGGATCCGGCAGCTGCCACTTCCCTCATTCCCAATCCTGTTATTCCCAAAAAAAACCCCATCAAATCCCACCTGGATCCTTCCCCCACAACCTTGGGAGAGGCGGGAAGAGGGGCGGGAAGCTCCAAGGTGGGAATTCCCCGTTCCCACCGGGAATTCACCCGCGATTTTCCCGGTAAATTCCACCACCGGCCGGGATGATTTTTGGGAATTCCAGCAGGAAAACATTCCTCAAAAATTCCCGGGATGGGGTTGTTTTTTTTAAGGATCCTTCTGGTCAAGGCTGAGTTTTTCCATGGATATTCCATAACCCAGGAAGGGGAATCAGGGAATGATCCCTCAGGATCAGCGGGATCCAAGCGCGGAATTCCCAAGCGTGGGATGGATCCCAGCTGGATGAAGGGAAGGGTGATGGGAAGGGAAATTCCCGAGGCTCTCCCTGCGGAATCCATGGATTTGCGCTCATGGATCCACCGGAAAAACTTTTCCCGGGAAAACTCATCCCAAAAAAAACCCCAAAACCCCAATCGTGAATTCCAACGGGAATTCCGTTGGGTCTCGGAATGCGTCCCTCGGGATGCGCTTCCCTGTGGGATAGCCTGCCATTCCCAACCCCAAATTCCCGGAAAACCCCCCCCCCAACCCCTGGGAAAGGATTTCCAAGGAAATTCCCGCTCCCAGACGGCTTCTCCTCACCCTCCCCCTTTTCCAGAGGGCGGAATTCCAACCCTCTGGAATCTCCTGCTGGAATCCCCTCCCATTTTTATCCCGGTTTAACCCCCCCCCCTTGGCTCGGTTAAGTTTTTCCCAAAGAATTCCTTAAAAAATTCCCTTTATCCGTGAGGAAAACAAACGTTGGGAAGGGATGGGGGGAAGGGGAGGGGGGGGAAATTCCCAAGGGAAATTCCAACCTCCAGGAGAAGAGGTCCCAGGGATTCCTTCTCGATCACCCCTTGGCTGCTGGAGGAGATGTCGGATTTCTGCACTTCATCATCCGCCGTTTTCTCTGGAATGATGGGAAAAATAAAAAAAAAAAAAAAAGGGAATTTCAAGGAATCATTCCCAGGATTTAATAAAACAGGGATGTTTCTTTTCCCCCCTTCCCCCCTCCCCCCCCAACTTTTCCAGTGGCTCCTGTGAAAATATGGAATTTTAGGGGGGGATTTATGGAAAATGATGGGTTTATGGAAGAATTATGGAATTATGGAGGGGAGAATTCCAGCTGGGAAAAATCCACCTGGAGCAGAAAAAAAAAGGAAAAAAAAAAAAGAAAAGGAATTCCCAGGTGGGGGAGGGGATTTAACCTGGGAATTCCCGGGAAGAATTGACGGGAGAAACTCATGGAAAACCATTCCAGCGGGGCTGCTCCCTTTGCTTTTCCATATCCAGAGTGGTTTTCCCATGGGAAAAGCTGGGAGAGCCTCTCTCCGGATGAGATTCCCGAGGATCCAGTCGGGAATAAATCCTGACCCCCCTGGGAATGACTGGGGGGGATTTAATCCCGAAATTCCCGTGGTAATTCCGGTTCAATCTCACTTTTTGGGTGAAATTAGGGAAGAAAGAGGGAAGTGGGAGCAACATCCTGGTGGGAAAGATCCCTGTTTTCATCAGGAATCCCTGATTTCCCAGGGAAAACTTGGGATGGCTGCAAAATGACCCCATAAAAACTTGGCCCTGTGTTCCTTCGACCCCATTCCCGAGGGTTTTCCAGGTGCTGGAGCCAATAATTCCGTGGGAATGGAGCTCTTGGATGGTAACTGGGAATGGTTGTGATAAAGGAAGGGCAGGAAATCAGGGAATGGGTCGGGTGGGAAGGGATTTTCAGGATGATCCCATTCCATGGGCAGGGACAATTCCCGCTATCCCAGGGGATCCAGCCCGGCCTGGGATATTCCCAGGGATCCAGGGGCAGCCACAGCTTCCCTGGGAATTCCAGCCCAGCCGGGAATCCCTTCCCAATCTCCCACCCCAATCTCCCCTTTCCCAGTGGGAAGCCATTCCCTGTGTCCTTCCAGTCCTTCCAGGCCCTGATCCCAAATCCCTCTCCAGCTCTCCTGGAGCCCCTGCAGGCTCTGGAAGGGGCTCCCAGCTCTCCCTGGATCCTTCCCTGCTCCAGCCTGGCCATTCCCAGCTCTCCCAGCCTGGATCCAGAGCCTGACATTGGATCCATCCCCAGCCCAACTCCTCTCTGGGAAGGAGTTCCGGGAACAAGGGGGGGTTCCCTGGGAATCTCGGCACTCAGGGAAGGGGCTCCCTTCCCCTTCCCTGCCTTTGCCATCCCCACATTCCATAAAGATCCCAGGGACAGGGGGGAGACTGGGAAGGGATTCCTGGCTGGGATGGGCTGGAATTCCCAGGGAAGCTGTGGCTGCCCCTGGATGATCCCTGGGAATGTCCCAGGCCGGGTTGGATCCCCTGGGATAGCGGGAATTGTCCCTGAACATGGAATGGGATCATCCTGAAAATCCCTTCCCACCCAACCCCATCCCGGAATTCCGAGATCTCCTCACCAAACCCTCCAAAAAAAACCCCCAATTTTTTTTTTTTTTTTTTTTTTTTTTATTTTTGGGGGGAGGAGGAGCCCCCAAAAAAGCTGGAAAATTCTCCTCTGGCAGAGCATTCCCAGGATTCTGCCGCAATCCGCCCCTCCTGCCAAGCGCTCGCCTCTTGGAAGTTTTCCAAAGGCCGGGAATCTTTTCCAAAAGCTTTAAATAACCCCGGGAGAAGGGAGGGGGGGGTGGGGGGAGGGGAGGGGCTCCCAGATCCATCCGGGAGCTGCTCCCGGCTCATCCAGCCGGGAAAAACCGGCCCTGGATCCGCAGGGAAGGGCGGGATGGGACCCTATGGAATGTCCACACCCCCCTTTCCTGATTTATCCCATCCCAATCCCGGGATTTTCATCCAAATCCCAAAGGAGTTTGCCTTTCCTGGCCTTTTCCAGCTCCCATTTTTAGGGAATTCCACTATTCCATGACTTATTGGGATATCAGGAATGTGTCCACCTTCCCAATCCTTGAGGATTTGGGGTCTCATTGGGTTTTCCAGCCCCTGTTTTTAGGGAATTCCATTATTCCATGATTTATTGGGATATCCTGGGATATCAGGAATTTCTCCACTTTCCCAATTCTTTAAGGATTTGGGTTTTTTTAGGGCTAAACATCCCAAATTTAGGGATTTTTGGGATTCCACGAGGCCTCAACATTCCAAGTGTCACCAGGGCAGGGGGGACACCTCAAAAAGTGACACCAGGACATGGAATTCCTGCTGCAGGAATTCCCACTGATTCCAAAGGGAAACGATTTCCAAGAGGAAAACCCTCCCAACGTGGAATTCCTACATGAGGAATTCCCACTGATTCCAAAGGGAAACGATTTCCAAGAGGAAAACCCTCCCACGTGGAATTCCTACATCAAGAATTCCATTAATTAATCACCGTAATTGTGGTCCAAAGGATCCCAGGAGCAGGAAAACAATTCCACACAGAATTCCTACATCAGGAATTCCCACTGATTCCCACCCCAATCATGGATTGGAGGATCCCAGGAGCTGGAAAACCCTTCCCAAATGGAATTCCTACATCAGCAATTCCAATTAATCAATCCCCCCCAGTCGTGGTTTGGAGAATTCCAGGAGCAGGAAAACAATTCCAAATGGAATTATTGCATCAGGAATTCCCACTGATTCCAAAAGGAATTGATTTCCAAAAGGAAAACCCTCCCACATGGAATTCCTACATCTGGAATTCCATTAATTAATCACCATAATTGTGATCTGAAGAACTCCAGGACAAGGAGAACAATCCCACATGGGATTCCTACATGAAGAATACCCTCCCAGATGGAATTCCTACATCAGGAATTCCCACTGATTCCCACCCCAGTCATGGATTAGAGGATCCCAGGAGCAGGAAAACCCTCCCAGATGGAATTCCTACATCAGCAATTCCATTAATTAATCACCACAATCGTGGATTGGAGCATCCCAGGGGCAGGAAAACCCTTCCCAATTGGAATTCCCACATCAGGAATTCCATTAATTAATCACCATAATTGTGATCTGAAGAACTCCAGGACAAGGAGAACAATCCCACATGGGATTCCTACATGAGGAATTCCCACTGATTCCAAAAGGAAACGATTTCCAAGAGGAAAACCCTCCCATATGGATTTCCTACATCAGGAATTCCATTAATTAATCACCATAATTGTGGTCCAAAGGATCCCAGGAGCAGGAAAACCCTCCCACATGGAATTCCTACATCAGGAATTCCCACTGATTCCAAAAGGAAACGATTTCCAAGAGGAAAACCCTCCCATATGGATTTCCTACATCAGGAATTCCATTAATTAATCACCATAATTGTGGTCCAAAGGATCCCAGGAGCAGGAAAACCCTCCCACATGGAATTCCTACATCAGGAATTCCCACTGATTCCAAAAGGAAACGATTTCCAAACAGAAAACCCTCC
Organism: Pyrocephalus nanus; assembly: GCA_038380795.1. Lineage (NCBI taxonomy): Eukaryota > Metazoa > Chordata > Aves > Passeriformes > Tyrannidae > Pyrocephalus > Pyrocephalus nanus. The sequence continues at coordinate 1,629,239 of CM076260.1, forward strand.
CACATGGAATTCCTACATCAGCAATTCCATTAATTAATCACCGTAATTGTGGTCCGAAGGATCCCAGGAGCAGGAAAACAATTCCACACAGAATTCCTACATCAGCAATTCCCACTGATTCCCACCCCAGTCATGGATTGGAGCATCCCAGGAGCAGCAAAACCCTTCCCACACGGAATTCCTACATCAGGAATTCCATTAATTAATCACCACAATCATGGATTGGAGCATCCCAGGAGCAGCAAAACCCTCCCACACGGAATTCCTACATCAGGAATTCCAATTAATCAATCCCCCCCAATTGTGGTTTGAAGAATTCCAGGAGAAGGAAAACAATTCCAAATGGAATTATTGCATCAGGAATTCCCACTGATTCCAAAGGGAAACGATTTCCAAAAGGAAAACTCTTCCCAAATGGAATTCCTACATCTGGAATTCCATTAATTAATCACCGTAATTCAGGTCTGAAGGATCCCAGGAACAGGAAAAGCCTTCCCACATGGAATTCCTACATCAGGAATTCCCACTGATTCCCACCCCAATCATGGTTTGGAGCATCCCAGGAGCAGCAAAACCCTCCCGGATGGAATTCCTACATCAGGAATTCCCACTGATTCCCATCCCAGTCATGGATTGGAGCATCCCAGGAGCAGGAAAACCCTCCCAGATGGAATTCCTACATCAGCAATTCCATTAATTAATCACTGTAATTGTGGTCCGATGGATCCCAGGAGGATGTAGGAATTCCCAGATGGAATTCCTACAACTGGAATTCCATTAATTAATCCCCCCAATTGTGGATTGGAGCATCCCAGGAGCAGCAAAACCCTCCCACATGGAATTCCTACATCAGGAATTCCCACTGATTCCAAAGGGAAACGATTTCCAAATGGAAAACCCTCCCGGATGGAATTCCTACATCAGGAATTCCCACTGATTCCCATCCCAATCATGGTTTGGAGGATCCCAGGAGCAGCAAAACCCTCCCACACGGAATTCCTACATCAGCAATTCCGTTAATTAATCCCCCCAACCAAGGCCTGGAGCACCCCAGGAGCACCAAACCCCCCTCTTTTCCCCCCAGCATTCCCATTTTTCCCGATTTTCCCCCCCCCCCACCCTGACCTTGCTCCAGCCTCTTCATCTGCTGGATCTGGTCGACGGTTTTGCGCAGGATCTTGGATTTCTCGGGTTTGACGCTGAGGGTGTCGATGTCTCGGATGTTGGCCGACAGCAGCTCCGCCAGCTCCTCCAGGTACCGGTGCTCCTGCTCCCGGCGCCGCTTCTCCGCACTGGGAATGGGGTGGGAACGGGAAATCCCGCTGCAGTCACCCCATTTGGGACTCGATTGGGGCGTGTCCCGATAAACCCCAAAGATCTGATCGGGGTTTTAGTTTGGGATGTGTCCCGGTAAATCCCAAAGATCTGGTTGGGGTCTTGTTTTGGGATGTATCCCGATAAATCCCAAAGATCTGATTGGGGTCTTGTTTTGGGATGTGTCCCGATAAATCCCAAAGATCTGGTTCGGGGTTTTAGTTTGGGGATGTGTCCCGATAAATCCCAAAGATCTGGTTCGGGGTTTTAGTTTGGGATGTATCCCGGTGTATCCCAAAGATCTGACTGGGATCTTATTTTGGGATGTGTCCCGATAAATCCCAAAGATCTGACTGGGGTCTTGTTTTGGGATGTATCCCGGTAAATCCCAAAGATCTGACTGGGGTTTTAGTTTGGAATGTGTGCCGATAAATCCCAAAGATCTGACTGGGGTCTTGTTTTGGGATGTATCCCGATAAATCCCAAAGATCTGGTTGGGGTCTTGTTTTGGGATGTGTCCCGATAAATCCCAAAGATCTGACTGGGGTCTTGTTTTGGGATGTATCCCGATAAATCCCAAAGATCTGACTGGGGTCTTGTTTTGGGATGTATCCCAATAAATCCCAAAGATCTGGTTCGGGGTTTTAGTTTGGGATGTATCCCAGTGTATCCCAAAGATCTGATTGGGGTCTTATTTTGGGATGTGTCTGGATAATATCCCAAATATCCCATTTGTGTCTTATTTTGGGATGTATCCTGATAAATCCCAAAGATCTGATTGGGGTCTTATTTTGGGATGTGTCTGGATAATATCCCAAATATCCCATTTGTGTCTTGTTTTGGGATGTATCCTGGTGTATCCCAAATCTCTGATTGGGGTCTTGTTTTGGGATGTATCCCGGTGTATCCCAAATATCTGATTGGAGTCTTTTAGTTTGGGAAGTGTCTTGTTTTGGGATGGATCCTGATATATCCCAAATATCCCATTTATGTCTTGTTTTGGGATGTATCCTGGTGTATCCCAAATATCCCCTTTTTTCTGTAGTTTGGGATGTATCCCGGTGCATCCCAAAGATCTGATTGGGGTCTTGTTTTGGGATGTGTCTGGATAATATCCCAAATATCCCATTTGTGTCTTGTTTTGGAATGTATCCCGGTGTATCCCAAATATCCCATTTATGTCTTATTTTGGGATGTATCCCAATAAATCCCAAATATCTGATTGGAATCTTTTAGTTTTGGATGTGTCTTGTTTTGGGATGTATCCTGGTGTATCCCAAATATCCCATTTGTGCCTTGTTTTGGGATGTGTCCTGATAAATCCCAAATCTCTGGTTTGGGGTTTTAGTTTGGGATGTGTCTTGCTTTGGGATGGGTCTGGATAATATCCCGAATATCCCATTAATGCGTTATTTGGGGATATAAATTGATATATCCCAATTATCTCATTTGTATCTTATTTTGGGAATTTATCCTGAGATATCCCAAATATCCCATTTATGTCTTATTTTGGGATATAACTTGATACATCCCAAATATCTGATTTCTATTCTATTTTGGGAATTTATCCTGAGATATCCCAAATATCTGATTTATATCCTATTTTGGGAATTTATCCTGAGATATCCCAAATATCCCATCTTACTGATATCCTGACACATCCCAATTATCTGATTTATCCCTTTATTTTGGGAATTTATCCTGAGATCTCCCAAACATCCCATTTGTATCCTGGATACAAACTATTCCCTTCAAATCCCAAAAAAAGAGAGGAACAAAACCCTGGCAAACCCAAACTATTCCCTTCAAATCCCAAAAAAAGAGAGGAACAAAACCACGGAAAATCCAAACTATTCCCGCCTGGACCGCCCATTCCAAGAATTCCATGAGTCCCTCCATGGGGGATATCCCAGAAAACCCCCCCTGGAGTGGGATCAGGTGGATCCAGGACCCCTCAAATCCCTGGGAAGCAAAAAAAAAAATTCCCTGGAAAAAAGGCCTGGAATCCCCCCCGGATCCAGCCAAGGGAAGGGGGCATTCCCGAGGGAATCTGGGAAAAAATGGGAATGAATTCCTCTCCCAGCAAAGGAAGGGGGGGAGGAGGGGAGAGAATCCCAAAAAAAAAAATCCCACCCCCTCTCCCTCATTCCGTGAAAAACCCGGAGTTGTCTCCGTTGCCGCGGCAACTTCCAGAGGGTGGGAAGGGGGAAAACAGGCGGATTTTCCTGCCGGGGGAGCAGCAGGAGAACATTCCAAGGGTGGGATCCTCTCCATGGATCCCCAGGAGCTCCAAAAAGCTGAGGGGGGGGGGGGGGGGGGGTGGAACATTCCCGGGGGGAAAAAGGTGGGAAGGTCCTGGCCATTCCCAGCTCTCCCAGCCTGGATCCAGAGCCTGACATTGGATCCATCCCCAGCCCAACTCCTCTCTGGGAAGGAGTTCCGGGAACAAGGGGGGGTTCCCTGGGAATCTCGGCACTCAGGGAAGGGGCTCCCTTCCCCTTCCCTGCCTTTTCCATCCCCACATTCCATAAAAACCCCTCTGAGTGCATCCTGAGTGGCCTTTATCCCGGAATCCTGGAATGGTTTGGGTGGGAAGGGATTTTCAGGATGATCCCATTCCATGTTCAGGGACAATTCCCGCTATCCCAGGGGATCCAGCCCGGCCTGGGACATTCCCAGGGATCATCCAGGGGCAGCCACAGCTTCCCTGGAATTCCAGCCCAGCCGGGAATCCCTTCCCAATCTCCCACCCCAATCTCCCCTTTCCCAGTGGGAAGCCATTCCCTGTGTCCTTCCAGTCATTCCAGGCCCTGATCCCAAATCCCTCTCCAGCTCTCCTGGATCCCACCCAGCCTCTGGAAGGGGCTCCAAGGTTTCCCTGGATCCTTCCCTTCTCCAGCCCAAGGGATCTGCTTCCCAAGGGCAGATTCCAGATGGATTCCAGTCAGGCCTGTGCTCCCATCCCTGCCTGGAGAGCAGATCCTTTGGGAAAAGATATCCAAGATTCCCCCCTTTGGCACCAGGGGAGCTTTATCCCAAACTCTGGGATAAGGAGCAGCTCCGGGATAAGAGCTGGGACTCGGGGGAATAAAAAAAAAAGGGGGGAAAGGTTGGTCCTTCCCAACAAACTCCAGGGAAAAAAGATTCCCAGGGAGCCTGGAAAAGGCCGTGGAAGGATTGAGAGCTGCCTTTATCCCGGAATTCCTTCCCTAAGTCAGGCGGGAAAGCCCCTGGGATCGATCCAGGGATTTCAGGCACAACCCCTGGAGTTCCCCAACTCCCCCTTCCCTCCACCCCACGCAGCAAAAGGCTGGAATACGGAATTCCCACTCAAGGATTCCTCAGGAATCTGGCCTGGGAATCTCATCCCCCCCCCAACAAAAACCCTCCCGGATTCCCGAAACCGCCCCCCTTTTATCGGGATAAGGAGCCCCAAATCCCGCCGGATCCTCCCTGCTGGCCCCTCCTCCACCTTTTGGGGCAGAAAAGGGGCCCTCTGGAATTCCCAAAGGGGTTGGGAAGGGCTGGGAGCCGGGAATACCTCTGGGCGGGGTCGCAGGGGGAGCTTTTCCGCTTGCGGGAGTCGGGATTGGCGGGATCGGTGGAGCTGTCGCCCAGCCCGCTCATGGTGATCCACCTACGGTGCACCTGCAAAAACAGGGACAAACAGGGGGGTTAGGGGGGAAAAGATGGAAAAGGGGGATCCAGAGGGCTCTGGAGACACACCTGGAGCTTTCCCGATGGATTGGGAGCCGGGTTTGGGAAGGGAACGGCTCCGTGTCCGGGATCGATCCGGGTGGGTTTCCTTCATCTCCTCCATCTCCCCCCATCGGTTTCTCTGACTCCGCCACCCCTCCCTCCTGCTCCCCCACCACCCTAATTAACCCTAGGCATTAATTAGGGAGCACATGGATCCAGGGACCCCCACCAGGAGCCTTCCCTATGGAATGGGGGACTCCTCTGGGAAGGAAACCCGGGATGGATCCGGGTGGGTTTCCTTCATCTCCTCCATCTCTTCCATCTCTCCCCTTCGGTTCCTCTGACTCATCCACCCCTCCCTCCTGCTCCCCACCCCCCTAATTAACCCTGGGCATTAATTAGGGATCAAGGGACCTCTGGAGAGACCCACCAGGAGCTTTTCCTATGGATTGGGTGCCGTGTTTGGGAAGGGAACGGCTCCACCGGACAAGGTGGGATTTTCCGTCTCCCACCGGTTCCTCTGACTCCCCCACCCCTCCCTCCTGCTCCCCACCACCCTAATTAACCCTGGGCATTAATTAGGGAGCATATGGATCCAGGGACCTCCACCAGGAGCCTTCCCTATGGAATCAGTGCCTTATTTGGGAAGGGAACGGCTCCGTGTCCAGGATGGATCCGGGTGGGTTTCCTTCTCTGTCTCCCACCTTGGGTTCCTCTGACTCATCCACCCCTCCCTCCTGCTCCCCCACCCCCCTAATTAACCCTGGGCATTAATTAGGGATCAAGGGACCTCTGGAGAGACCCACCAGGAGCTTTCCCTATGGATTGGGTGCCAGGTTTGGGAAGGGAATGGCTCCGTGTCCGGGATGGATCTGGGTGGGTTTCCTTCTCCTCCATCTCCCCCCACCGGTTCCTCTGACTCATCCACCCCTCCCTCCTGCTCCCCCACCACCCTAATTAACCCTGGGCGTTAATTAGGGATCAAGGGATCTCTGGAGAGACCCACCAGGAGCTTTCCCTATGGATTGGGAGCCGTGTTTGGGAAGGGAACGGCTCCGTGTCCGGGATGGATCCGGGTGGGTTTCCTTCTCCCCCATCTCCCCCCTCTGACTCCCCCACCCCTCCCTCCTGCTCCCCCATCACCCTAATTAGAGACCAGGCGTTAATTAGGGAGCACATGGATCAAGGGACCTCCACCAGGAGCCGTCCCTATGGAATGGGAGACTCCTCTGGGAAGGAAACCCGGGATGGATCCGGGTGGGTTTCCTTCATCTCCTCCATATCCCCCCTTCAGTTTCTCTGACTCATCCACCTCTCCCTTCTGCTCCCCCACCCCCCTAATTAACCCTGGGCATTAATTAGGGAGCACATGGATCCAGGGACCCCCACCAGAAGCCTTCCCTATGGAATCAGTGCCTTATTTGGGAAGGGAACGGCTCCGTGTCCAGGATGGATCCGGGTGGGTTTCCATCTCCTCCAACTCCCCCCACTGGTTCCTCTGACTCCCCCACCCCCCTAATTAACCCTGGGCATTAATTAGGGATCAAGGGACCTCTGGAGAGACCCACCAGGAGCCTTCCCTATGGAATGGGAGACTCCTCTGGAAAGGAAACCCGGGATGGATCCGGGTGGGTTTCCTTCTCCTCTCCATCTCCCCCCTTGGGTTCCTCTGACTCATCCACCTCCCCCCCCTAATTAAAGCCCAGCCTTTAATTAGAGCTGATGAACTGACTCATCTCCCAATGGGGGGAGCGACGCCTTCCCAGGGGAGCCATCAATCCCTGTCCTGTGGAATAGGGATCATCCCTAGGAAGGTGCCAATCCAGAGGAAAGGTGGGAATTCCAGCATTCCCATCATCCCTGCTGGGTTCCCCACACACAGGAACAACCCAGGGACAATTCCAGCAGCCACCTTGTTTTCCAAAGGGATGGGAAAAAATGGGAAGGGGAACATCAATCCATAAATCTTCTGGACCAGGGATCATCCTTAGGGAGATTCCAATCCATGAGGAAAGGTGGGAATTCCGACATTCCCATCTTCCCTATCATGTTCCCCACACACAACCCCCATCCCCTTCCTCCCAGGGACAATTCCAGCAGCCACCTTGTTTTCCAAAGGGATGGGAAAAAATGGGAAGGGGAACATCAATCCATAAATCTTCTGGACCAGGGATCATCCTTAGGGAGATTCCAATCCATGAGGAAAGGTGGGAATTCCGACATTCCCATCTTCCCTATCATGTTCCCCACACACAACCCCCATCCCCTTCCTCCCAGGGACAATTCCAGCAGCCACCTTGTTTTCCAAAGGGGTGGGAAAGAACATCAATCCATAAATCCTCCGGACCTGGGATCATCCCTAGGAAGGTGCCAATCCAGAGGAAAGGTGGGAATTCCGACATTCCCATCTTCCCTGCCGTGTTCCCCCCACACAAGAACAACCCAGGGACAATTCCAGCAGCCAACTTGTTTTCCAAATGGATGGGAAAAAATGGGAAGGGGAACATCAATCCATAAATCCTCTGGACCTGGGATCATCCCTAGGGAGATTCCAATCCATGAGGAAAGGTGGGAATTCCGACATTCCCATCTTCCCTATCATGTTCCCCACACACAACCCCCATCCCCTTCATCCCAGGGACAATTCCAGCAGCCAACTTTGGGGTAGGAAAAGCCAGGAAAGGCTCGGGAATGACGACCCATCAACCACAACGTCGGAACCCCTTCCAGCCGGGGGGGAAATCCCGAGCGGAGCCCGGAAAAATCCGCTCCGTGGCTTTTCCAAGCTCTCCCTGAAACCCAGCCGGGATCCAGGAGGGGGGGGGGGGGGGGGGGATGAGGAGCTCGTTAGGCTCATTTACACTAATTGCAATCAGCACCTCCTCGTTACCTGCCCCGGGCCCAGCTGAGCTCCACGAAAAAAAAAAGGAGGGGTTGGATTTTCCGACCATCCCGAATTCCCAAGGGTGTCCTAAGGGGGTGTGGATGAAGGGGGGAGAGGATCCCGAAGGGAGAGGAGGAAAAGGGGGGAAAATGAGAAAAAAAATTTAAAAAAATCCAAAAAACGGATAAAAATGAAGGGAATAAAGGTCGGGAATGTTCCAAAGGGTCACCCACAGGTCCTGCTGCGGCTCCCGGGATTTTGTGGGATCAGGGAATGGGTTTGGGTGGGAAGGGATCTTAAAGCTCATCCCGGTCTGACCCCGACACCTCCCGCTATCCCAGAGAATCCCACCCGGCCTGGGACATTCCCAGGGATCATCCAGGGGCAGCCACAGCTTCCCTGGGAATTCCAGCCCAGCCCCTCCCAGCCGGGAATTCCTTCCCAAGCTCTCCCTGGATCCTTCCCTGCTCCAGCCTGGCCATTCCCAGCTCTCCCAGCCTGGATCCAGAGCCTGACATTGGATCCATCCCCAGCCCAACTCCTCTCTGGGAAGGAGTTCCGGGAACAAGGGGGGGTTCCCTGGGAATCTCGGCACTCAGGGAAGGGGCTCCCTTCCCCTTCCCTGCCTTTTCCATCCCCACATTCCATAAAAACCCCTCTGAGCAGATCCTGAGTGTCCTTTATCCTGGAATCATGGAATGGGTTGGGTGGGAAGGGATTTTCAGGATGATCCCATTCCATGTTCAGGGACAATTCCCGCTATCCCAGGGGATCCAAGGCCCATCCCAGAGCCCAGCCCAGGAATTAAACTCCGGTTACAGACCAGGAACAACTTTCCTGGGAACAGGGAACAACTTCCAAGGATTCCAGGCCAAGCTGGGGAGGAAGGGGGGGAACAATTCCAGGAACAATTCCAGGACAATTCCAGGACAATTCCAGGACAATTCCAGGCTTACCTGGCTCTTCCAAGTCTTCCCTGAGGGGCTGTGCCTTCCCTGCCTCCCAATTCCAGAGGTTCCAAGGGGGAAAAGCGGGAGAAGGGATGAACCCCACGGCTTGGAGAGCTCCCCCCACTCCCAGCCCCGGGAACGAGGCCAAAATCCCGGGAATGTCACCTCGGGAAGCTCCGGTTCCCTCTGCCTGGGAAGGGCTGAGGTTTTTCCAAACCCCTCCCCCTTCGTTTTCCCAGCTGGGAATTTCGGACCAATCCAGAGGGGAGGGGAAAAAAGAAGGGAGGGAAAATAAAAACCCAACCCCTCCACTCTCAGCACAACCCAAAAGTTGCATCATCCCCCGATCCCGAATTCCCAAAGCTCCACCTGGAGCCTGGGGGGGGGAACCCATCCCATCTCATCCCCGTATCCCATCCCATCCCATCCCATCCCATCCCTGTATCCCATCCCTGTATCCCATCCCTGTATCCCATCCCATCCCATCCCATCCCATCCCATCCCATCCCATCCCATCCCTGTATCCCATCCCTGTATCCCATCCCATCCCTGTATCCCATCCCTGTATCCCATCCCTGTATCCCATCCCTGTATCCCATCCCATCCCTGTATCCCATCCCTGTATCCCATCCCTGTATCCCATCCCTGTATCCCATTCCTGTATCCCATCCCTGTATCCCATCCCTGTATCCCATCCCTGTATCCCATCCCTGTATCCCATCCCTGTATCCCATCCCATCCCATCCCAGTATCCCATCCCATCCCATCCCATCCCTGTATCCCATCCCATCCCTGTATCCCATCCCATCCCTGTATCCCATCCCTGTATCCCTTCCCTGTATCCCATCCCATCCCTGTATCCCATCCCTGTATCCCATCCCTGTATCCCATCCCTGTATCCCATCCCATCCCTGTATCCCATCCCTGTATCCCATCCCTGTATCCCATCCCTGTATCCCATCCCATCCCATCCCATCCCTTCCCTGTATCCTATCCCTGTATCCCATCCCTGTATCCCATCCCTGTATCCCATCCCTGTATCCCATCCCTGTATCCCATCCCTGTATCCCATCCCTGTATCCCATCCCTGTATCCCATCCCTGTATCCCATCCCATCCCTGTATCCCATCCCATCCCTGTATCCCATCCCTGTATCCCATCCCATCCCATCCCTGTATCCCATCCCTGTATCCCATCCCTGTATCCCATCCCTGTATCCCATCCCATCCCATCCCTGTATCCCATCCCTGTATCCCATCCCTGTATCCCATCCCATCCCTGTATCCCATCCCATCCCAGGGGTGTCCAAGGAGCTCCTGGCAGGGAAACAAGGCCGGAGGGAGATGGAAGGGGGGGTGGGTAAAGGGACGTGGATGATGCAGATCCCGCTGTTTTCCGGGGTTTTTTGGGGGATTTCAGTGTCTGGAATTTCCAGCGCTGGCCCCTGGCACCCCCCGTGATTCCTGCTTTGTCATGGCTGGGAGATTGGGAAGGGATTCCTGGCTGGGCTGGAATTCCCAGGGAAGCTGTGGCTGCCCCTGGATCCCTGGGAATGTCCCAGGCCAGGTTGGATCCCCTGGGATAGCGGGAATTGTCCCTGAACATGGAATGGGATCATCCTGAAAATCCCTTCCCACCCAACCCATTCCATGATTCCAGGATAAAAGACACTCAGGATCTGCTCAGAGGGGTTTTTATGGAATGTGGGGATGGAAAAGGCAGGGAAGGGGAAGGGAGCCCCTTCCCTGAGTGCCGAGATTCCCAGGGAACCCCCCCTTGTTCCCGGAACTCCTTCCCAGAGAGGAGTTGGGCTGGGGATGGATCCAATGTCAGGCTCTGGATCCAGGCTGGGAGAGCTGGGAATGGCCAGGCTGGAGCAGGGAAGGATCCAGGGAGAGCTGGGAGCCCCTTCCAGAGCCTGCAGGAGCCGGAGAGGCCCCGGTGCCTCTGGAATTGCGGGAGGAATGGAATTCCTGCCGGGATCGGGGACAGACATCCTGGACATTCCCAGATAAATCCTGGACATTCCCAGCCCAATCCTGGGCATTCCCAGATAAATTCCGGACATTCCTAGATAAATCCTGGACATTCCCAACCCAATCCTGGACATTCCCAACCCAATCCTGGGCATTCCCAGACAAATCCTGGACATTCCCAATCCAATCCTGGGCATTCCCAGCCCAATCCTGGACATTCCCAACCCAATCCTGGACATTCCCAGATAAATCCTGGGCATTCCCAGATAAATCCTGGGCATTCCCAGCCCAATCCTGGACATTCCCAACCCAATCCTGGACATTCCCAGATAAATCCTGGGCATTCCCTGATAAATCCTGGACATTCCCAGATAAATCCTGGGCATTCCCTGATAAATCCTGGACATTCCCAACCCAATCCTGGACATTCCCAGATAAATCCTGGACATTCCCAGACAAATCCTGGACATTCCCAGACAAATCCTGGGCATTCCCTGATAAATCCTGGACATTCCCAACCCAATCCTGGACATTCCCAGATAAATCCTGGACATTCCCAACCCAATCCTGGACATTCCCAGACAAATCCTGGGCATTCCCAGATAAATCCTGGACATTCCCAGATAAATCCTGGACATTCCCACCCACTCCTCCCAAGATTCCAAAGGAACCTCCTTGTTCCCTGAATTCCTTCCCGGAGAGGATTTCCCTCCCCCTAAAAACTGGGAGACTCCCAGAAAAGCCTTGGAATGTCGCCGAGAGGTGGGGACATGGAATCATTCCCAAGTTTCCCAGGGAAAATTATCCAGAAGGGATCAGGGAAAAAGGGGGATGGTTCCCGGTCTTGGAATGGGAATTTGGGATACAACCAAATAGGGAATTTGGGATACAACCAGTAGGGAATTTGGGATACAACCCGTAGGGAATTTGGGATACAATCAGTAGGGAATTTGGGATACAACCCGTAGGGAATTTGGGATACAATCCATTGGGAATTTGGGATACAACCAGTAGGGAATTTGGGATACAACCCATTGGGAATTTGGGATACAACCCATTGGGAATTTGGGATGCCATCCATGGGAATTCCCCACAGCAGCAGCCGGAAGGGCGAGTTTTCCTGCCGGGAATGCTGGCCAGGAGCTGGGAATTCCATGGGAATTCCCAAAGGATACAGACCCTCCCCTCTCCCAGCGGGAATTCCCAAGGATATCCCCCCTCCAGCCCCGAGAATTCCTCCATGGAAGGAGCAAATCCCAGGGATGGGAAGGACCGGGAAAAACCTCAGGAATTCCTCCCCGAGGGAAAAAATTCCATGCCGGGAAGTTTTCCAGCAGGGCCACATTCCAAGGAAAAGAAGGAGCCAAGGGCGGCCTTACCTCTGTTTTGCCGAGGTGGGAGATGGATCATGGGAAAATCCGGGAATCTTCAGCTGGTGGAAGGGCCGGGGAGGGGGATCCCAAAGCCTCGGGAAGCATCGGCCATTCCAGGGAATCCTCACATGGGAACGGCGGAGACGGCGCCGGCACCGCCCTGGGGGGAGGGGCAGGGAATGAGGGGGGAGGGATTTGGGAATTTCCCCAGGGAATCAGGGAATATCAGGGGATTTTCAGGATGATCCCATTCCATGGTCAGGGACAATTCCCGCTATCCCAGGGGATCCAACCCGGCCTGGGACATTCCCAGGGATCCAGGGGCAGCCACAGCTTCCCTGGGAATTCCAGCCCAGCCCCTCCCAGCCGGGAATCCCTTCCCAATCTCCCACCCCAATCTCCCCTTTCCCAGTGAGAAGCCATTCCCGGTGTCCTAGCAATCCTATAAATCTCAGCAATCCTATAAATCCTATAAATTCCAGAAATCCCATAAATCCCAGCCATCCGATAAATCTCAGAAATCCCAACAATCCCAGAAATCCCAGAAATGCCAGCCATCCTATAAATCTCAGCAATCCCATAAATCCCAGAAATCCTGGAAATCCTATAAATCCCAGCCATCCTATAAATCCCAGCCATCAGATAAATCCCAAAAATCCTATAAATCCCATAAATCCTATAAATCCCAGCCATCCTATAAATCCCAGCAATCCCATAAATCCCAGCCATCCTATAAATCCCAGACATCCTATAAATCCCAGAATTCCCATAAATCCCACCGATCCGAGGCAGGCTCAGGGTTTAAACCAGCCTGGCTTCAACATTCCCGGGAATCCTCAGCATTCCCAGCTTTCCACAGCCCAGACCTCTAAGCCATTCCGGCTTTTCCCGGCTCTTGGAATGCTTTGGGATCACCGGGATCACCCCCCCCTCACCCAAACAGCTCCCTCATCATTCCCAAAAAACCTCCCCGGACACGGAACAGCCATTCCAGGATGGAAAAACCTTCCCTGCCATTCCCAGATCCCGCGTTTTTTTTTCCCAGTGTTTCTCATCCCGAAATTCCCTAAAAAACGGGGGGAAAATCCGAAATCCCGACGGAGCCGGTGTTTAAAAACCCAAAAAAAACCCAAAAGCCCTTCGGAATCCGAGCTTTAAATATCCCATTTCCATGGTTACCTCCGGATGGCTCGGGAAGGACGACGGATTTTTCCAAAGCTCCCTTTTCCGAGCTTTTCCCTGGATATTGGAGACTTGATTTTCCCACATTTTTCCCACCTGGATTTACCCCCGACCCGCAGCTCAATCCCGGGATTTGAGGGTTCTTTGTGGGGAATTCTCCGGGATTTCAAGGCCTGGAAAAGGATCCCGGGAATTGTTTTCTCTCTCTTGGATTCCCAAAGGATTCCAGGGATTTCTCCGGGGGGGGTTGGGCACAAAAAAATTGGGAGATTTTTCTGCTGGGAGAGGGAAAAAAAAAAACCTCAGAGTTGGGATTGGGAAGGAATTCCTGGCTGGGCTGGAATTCCCAGGGAAGCTGTGGCTGCCCCTGGATCCCTGGGAATGTCCCAGGCCGGGTTGGATCCCCTGGGATAGCGGGAATTGTCCCTGAACATGGAATGGGATCATCCTGAAAATCCCTTCCCACCCGACCCATTCCATGATTCCAGGATAAAGAACACTCAGGATCCACTCAGAGGGGTTTTTATGGAATGTGGGGATGGCAAAGGCAGGGAAGGGGAAGGGAGCCCCTTCCCTGAGTGCCGAGATTCCCAGGGAACCCCCCCTTGTTCCCGGAATTCCTTTATCCTGGAATGGGTTGTGTGGGAAGGGATTTTCAGGCTCATCCCATTCCATGTTCAGGGACAATTCCCGCTATCCCAGGGGATCCAACCCTACCTGGGACATTCCCAGGGATCCAGGGGCAGCCACAGCTTCCCTGGGAATTCCAGCCCAGGCAAGGATTCCTCTGGATCCTTCCCTGCTCCAGGGGGACACCCCCAGCTCTCCCAGGCGGGATCCCAAAGTTTTCCTGAGAAAAATCCTTCAGTGTCCCACAAATCAAACCCAAGAAATCCCAATCAAACCCAATAAATCCAAATCAAACCCAATAAATCCCGATAAAACCAAATCAAGCCAAATCAAACCAAATAAATCCCAATCAAACCTCAATTAAAACCAACCTCTGCCCCGTTTTTAACCGCTCATCCCACCCTCCCATGCCAGCGGGAAACATCCCAAACTTCCCCAGCTCCCGGAAAATCCCGAGGATATTTCCCAGGAAAAGCCACCCCCACAAGATCTGGGAAGATTCCGGAGCTTTCCAAGCTTTCCAAGCACGGGGTTTGGAGCAATATTTGGGAAAAAAAAGAAAAAAAATTTAAAAAAGGGGAGTTTTCCTCTTGTTCCAGATTTTTTTTTTTCCTCCCCCTGTGGAATCTGCTGGGAATGGGGAAATTCCCCTGGGGGGGGGGGGGGTTCCAGGAGGATAAAGTGGGAAAAAACCCCCATGGGAATAGTGGGAAAATAAAGGGGAAAAAAAGGGATCAGCGTGGGAAAAAAAAATAAAGTATTAAAAAAAAAATCCCCAATCTTGAGAAAATAAAGGATTATATAAGTATATCAAGTAAACTATATAAATATATATTAAATATTATATGTTACATAATATATACTTATATATTAAATAATATATAAGTAAATTAAATCATCTAGATAAATATTTATTAGCTATTATAGTATTAAATAATACATAAATATATTAAATAATAGATATTAAATAATAGATATTAAATAATATATAAGTATATTAACTAAACTATATAAATATATATTAAATATTATATGTTACATAATATATACTTATATATTAAAGAATATATAAATATATTAAATTATATAAATATTAGGTATTATAGTATTTAAAAATACATAAATATATTAATTAATATATATTAAATAATACATAAATTATATATAAATTTATATAACTTTTTCGGGAATTTTTTGGGGAATTTTTTTGGGGTGACTCCAAAAGTTGTGGCGTGGTTTAGACGGGATCCAGGGAAGGGATTCCCGGCTGGGCTGGAATTCCCAGGGAAGCTGTGGCTGCCCCTGGATCCCTGGGAATGTCCCAGGCTGGGCTGGAATTCCCTGGAGCATCCTGGGATAGGGGTTTGGAATCAGGATGAGCTCCGAGATCCCTTCCCACCCAAAGCATTCCAAGATTCCAACACAGGAAAAAAAAACCAACCAGGAAGGAAAACGCGATTCCCTCCGGTTATTCCAAAGTCACCCAGGAATTCCAGAGCCTCAGGAATTCCCTGGATATTCCCAAGGGGTTGGAAACCAGTTTTCCACTCCAGCTCCAACCCTCCCATCCCAACATTCCCAACTCTCCCGCAGATTCCCAGGGATTCTTCCATAATTTTCAGGGAACAGGAGCATCCCATGGAAAATGAAAACATTCCCAGTTTTTTCTCCTGGCTGGGAAAAGCCAAACCCTTCTCCCGTTTCCCACCCGGCGCTCGTCCCTCCGGGAATTTTTTTAGGGATCGGGAATTATCGGCGACGTCAACGATTCCCTCCCCCCCGGAGCCGCAACAGCTTCCAAAAAAAACCCCAAAAAAGAGATTTTTTAATAAAAATTCCTGGCTGAGGAGCATCTGCACCTGATCCCACGGGAATAGCCTTTTCCCAACCTACGGAATGACGGAAAACATCGGGAAAAACCAACCGGGGGGGGAAGGGGACGAGGAGAGGAAATCCCTCGGGAAAAGGGGTCGATTTTTTTCACCCGAGCCGGGTGGAAAAAAAAAAAAATGGGAATTTTCCGGAATTATCTGGGAAGGTTTCTGGGAAGGGTTTGGTTGAAATTCCGAGGCGAAATTCGGAGGGGAAATTTGAAAGGGAGGTTTTGGGGTGAAATTTGGAGGTGAAATTTTGAGGTAAAATTTTGAGGTGAAATTTTGGGGTAAAATTCTGGGGTAAAATTTCAAAGGGAGGTTTTGGGGGTGAAATTCTGAGGTGAAATTCTGAGGTGAAATTCTGAGGTGAAATTCTGAAGTAAAATTTGGAGGCAAAATTTTAAAGCCAAGTTTTGAGGTAAAGTTTTGAGGTGAAATTTTGAGGTAAAATCCTGAGGTCAAATCCTCAGAAAATTCCCTAAATTCAAGGAAGGGATTCATCAACAATTTTTTTGGCTAAATAATAAACTCTGGGTGATTTTTGAACTAAATAACCTTTTTTTTTTTTTTTTTTTTTAATAAACTTCTCCCCGCTGCCCACTGAAACGCTCCGAACCAAACCCGGAAAATCCCGGAATATTCCGAGCTGGGAGGGCTCAAACTTGAAATTGGTTTGAATTAAACCTCTCCAAAGTCAATTTATTTTTTCCCTGCTCTAAAAAAGAGTCATTTCGGGGCTGGAAATTTTCAGGAATCCATTAAAAAAAAAAAAATAGGAAAAAAGCCGGGATATTTGGAATCTCCGAGCACCCAACTGACACATCCCCGCCTTTCCTCCAGGGGGAATCCTGCAGGAAAAGCCTCGGGATGTGGAGTCAGGACAGCTGGAATCCAATTCCCGAGTCCTGAAGGTGCTGGGAGGTGGAAAATCCCTGGAAAATGAAAAGTTGGGAGAGGCCGGGCCGGGCCAGGCCGCGTGATCCCGGGAACAAAGGTCCGGAGAGATCCCGAGGGGAGGGGGAAGGAGGGGCAGGGCTGTAAAAAAAATGGGAATTCTGGGTGGACTTTGCTCAGGGGTGGAGGAGGGGAATGTGTCGACCTCGGGAAGATTCCCGGAGATCCGACACGGATGGAACCGGAGCGGCCGAGGGGGACACTTAGGGGGTTTTTTGGGGAAGATTCCCACTAAAAAAACAGGGAATTGGCCAGGTTGGGAATGTTCTGATGATCCCAACACACTGCCTGGAGTTCCTGATGCTCAGGGAATCAGGGAATTCTGTGGGGTATCCACACAAAGCTCCGGAGCAGCCACGGGAATCAAAAACTCCGGGGTTTTTTTGGGGAAGATTCCCACTAAAAAAATCAGGGAATTGCTCCAGCCTGGGCTGCTCCAGAGGGGCTGGGAATGTTCTGATGATCCCAACACACTGCCTGGAGTTCCTGATCCTCAGGGAATCCCGGAGGGATGTGGGAGATCCACACAAAGCTCTCCCGCTCTGAATTCCAGGAATTCTGAGCAGCGCAATGCCAGTTGTGTCCCCAAAAAAATGGGATTCCGGGATTTTCTCCCGAAAAATCAAATCAAATCCCTCATTTCTCACCCAGACCTGCCCGTTGGACGAAACAGAACCGGAATTTTCGGCGCAGAAATCCCTAAAAATCCATTAAAAATCCCAATTCCAGGAATTCTGCTACCAGCTCCATCCCCCAAAAAATGGGATTCTGGGATTTTCTCCCGAAAAATCAAGCCAAGTGGGAATCAAACCCCTCATTTCTAACCCAGACATGCCCGTTGGACGCAACGAAACCGGAATTTTCGGCGCAGAAATCCCTAAAAATCCACGAAAAATCCCAATTCCAGGAATTCTGAGCAGCACAATGCCAGTTGCATCCCAAAAAAAGGGGGATTGCGGGATTTTCTCCCGAAAAATCGAGTCAAATCCCTCATTTCTAACCCAGACCTTCCTAATTCCCATTTTCCAGGACAACATTCCCAGAATTCCGGTTCCCATTCCATGAATTCCTCCCACTCCAGCCCCTTCCCCCCTTGTAATTCCCATTTTCCGGGACAACATTCCCGGGAAAGATAAACCCCCCCAAATAACTCCGGGATGGTGGAGCTCGACCACCGGAAGCCCGGAAAAGCGGCGGAGCAATTCCCGGAATTCCCAATCCGAGCGGCAAATCCTGCCAGGAATTAAATGATCATTTTTACATAAAAATTATTGAATTTAAATTATCATTTTTATAAAAAATTTATTGTAAATTATCAGTGTTAAATTATTTATTTACTCTTTTTTTTTTAGTTTTTAACTTTATTTATTTATTATTTAATTTATTTAATAATTGGTTATTAAATTTTATTTCTAGGAGGCTGTGTGTGTTTATTTTTATTAATTTATATTTTTATTACATTTTGTACTAAATTCAATTTATACTAAATGTAATTTATACTAAATTTATTTATACTAAATTTAATTTATACTAAATTTAATTTCTATAGCATTTAATTTATTTGTATTTATTAAGTACAATATATTAAGATATTCATATTAATCCTCATCATTGACAATTAAAAATTATATTATTATATTATTATATTACATTATAAATAATTATATTATTTATATTAATTCATATTTGTATTCTATTTGATTTCTAATAAATTCAATTTATACTAAACGCAATTTATATTAAATTTAATTGCAGTAAATTTATTTTATATTGTATTTGATTACATTAAATTTAATTTGCATTTAATGCCAAATATTGTTATTTATATTAATTATAAACTATTGACAATCATATATCTTATATATGACATTATAGGTTATATGAAATATAATATATAGTTAATAGAAAATTTATAAATTGTTAATATTATTTAATTATTAATGCTAATATTATATGATTAATAATATTCAATATATTATATATTATGTATTGCATTATATACCATTATATTCTTAATACATACAATATATATGCATAAAATATATTATGCATATTCTAATATATTATTTAATAATATGTATCATTATTAATGATATTATATAAAGTAATATAATGTAATAATGTAATGATATTATATAATGCAATAAAACATTACATAATATAACTTAATAAAGTTAATGTAATGTAATATAACATATAATTAATAATTAATTATTAGATATTAAATAATACATAACTACAGTAAATAATACCTACTAAATAATATATAAATATATTAAATAAACTAGATAAATATATATTAAATATATATTATGTAATATATACTTATATAATAAATAATATATAAATATATAAAGTAACCTATATAAACATGTATTAGGTATTATAGTATTAAACAATACAAAATATATTAAATAAACTATATAAATAAACAGTAAATATATATTACATAATATATACTTATATATTAAATAATATATAAATATATAAAGTAATCTAAATAATATATATTAGGTATTATAGTATTAAATAATACATAAATATATTAAATATATACTAAATATTGAATAAATAAATAAACTATAAAGTATATATTAAATATTATATATGACAGTATATATACTTATATATTAAATAATATATAAATATATAAAGTAATTATATAAATATGTATTAGGTATTATAGTATTAAATAATACATAAATATATTAAATAATATATATTAAATAATATATAAGTATATTAAATATATTAAATAATACATAAATATATTAAATAAATATATTAAATAATATATAATTATATTAAATAGTATATAAAAATATTAAATATTATACCTATTAAATAATACATATATAATTATTAATAAATTATTAAATATATTAATGAGCACACCTCTCTCCCCCAACCCTCCCAACATCCACGAATCCCCTTTTTCCGCCCGTCGGATCCCACGGCATTCCCGTCGGATCCCGATCCCCAGGGAGCCGGGAACTCCAGGGATTTCCCTTTGGGATCCCACGGCATTCCCGTCGGATCCCGATCCCCACGGAGCCGGGAACTCCAGGGATTTCCCTTTGGGATCCCACGGCATTCCCGATGGATCCCGATCCCCAGGGAGCCGGGAACTCCAGGGATTTCCCTTTGGGATCCCACGGCATTCCCGATGGATCCCGATCCCCAGGGAGCCGGGAACTCCAGGGATTTCCCTTTGGGATCCCACGGCATTCCCGATGGATCCCGATCCCCAGGGAGCCGGGAACTCCAGGGATTTCCCTTTGGGATCCCACGGCATTCCCGATGGATCCCGATCCCCAGGGAGCCGGGAACTCCAGGGATTTCCCTTTGGGATCCCACGGCATTCCCGATGGATCCCGATCCCCAGGGAGCCGGGAACTCCAGGGATTTCCCTTTGGGATCCCACGGCATTCCCGTCAGATCCCGATCCCCACGGAGCCGGGAACTCCAGGGATTTCCCTTTGGGATCCCACGGCATTCCCGATGGATCCCGATCCCCACGGAGCCGGCAACTCCAGGGATTTCCCTTTGGGATCCCACGGCATTCCCGTCGGATCCCGATCCCCAGGGAGCCGGGAACTCCAGGGATTTCCCTTTGGGATCCCACCAGCTCCTCCTTCCCGACTTTTCCAACATTGGGAACAGCCCGGTCATTCCAGGCCTTTCCCGCTCTCCTGCCCGGCCTTCCCACTCGGAAAATCCCGAAAAAACCAGAGACCCTTGGGATTTCAGGATCTTATCCCGGAAAAAAAAACCAAAAAAAAAGGGGTGGGGAAGAAGGGGAATCGGGCAGAGGGAACGGAAATAAAAACTGATTTAATTTACCTGTTAATGAACCGTCAAAATAAACACAAACGGTCAGCCTGAAAATTGGGGATGCTGGGAGCAAACAGCAGGGATGGATTGGGATGGTTTGGGATGGTTTGGGATGGTTTGGGATGGTTTGGGATGGTTTGGGATGGTTTGGGATGGTTTGGGATATTTTGGGATGGTTTGGGACATTTTGGGATGGTTTGGGATGGTTTGGGATGGATTGGGATGGTTTGGGATGGTTTGGGATGGATTGGGATGGTTTGGGATGGTTTGGGATGGTTTGGGATATTTTGGGATGGTTTGGGATGGTTTGGGATGGTTTGGGATGGTTTGGGATGGATTGGGATGGTTTGGGATGGTTTGGGATGGATTGGGATGGTTTGGGATATTTTGGGATGGTTTGGGACATTTTGGGATGGTTTGGGATGGTTTGGGATGGATTGGGATGGTTTGGGATGGTTTGGGATGGATTGGGATGGTTTGGGATGGTTTGGGATGGTTTGGGATATTTTGGGATGGTTTGGGATGGTTTGGGATGGTTTGGGATGGTTTGGGATGGTTTGGGATGGTTTGGGATATTTTGGGATGGTTTGGGATGGTTTGGGATGGTTTGGGATGGATTGGGATGGTTTGGGATGGTTTGGGATGGATTGGGATGGTTTGGGATGGTTTGGGATGGTTTGGGATATTTTGGGATGGTTTGGGATGGTTTGGGATGGTTTGGGATGGTTTGGGATGGTTTGGGATGGTTTGGGATATTTTGGGATGGTTTGGGACATTTTGGGATGGTTTGGGATGGTTTGGGATGGATTGGGATGGTTTGGGATGGTTTGGGATGGATTGGGATGGTTTGGGATGGTTTGGGATATTTTGGGATGGTTTGGGATGGTTTGGGATGGTTTGGGATGGTTTGGGATGGATTGGGATGGTTTGGGATGGTTTGGGATGGATTGGGATGGTTTGGGATATTTTGGGATGGTTTGGGATGGTTTGGGATATTTTGGGATGGTTTGGGATGGTTTGGGATGGTTTGGGATGGTTTGGGATGGATTGGGATGGTTTGGGATATTTTGGGATGGTTTGGGATGGTTTGGGATGGTTTGGGATGGATTGGGATGGTTTGGGATGGATTGGGATGGATTGGGATGGTTTGGGATGGTTTGGGATGGTTTGGGATATTTTGGGATGGTTTGGGATGGTTTGGGATGGTTTGGGATGGATTGGGATGGTTTGGGATGGATTGGGATGGTTTGGGATGGTTTGGGATGGATTGGGATGGATTGGGATGGTTTGGGATGGTTTGGGATGGTTTGGGATATTCTGGGATGGTTTGGGATGGATTGGGATGGTTTGGGATATTTTGGGATGGTTTGGGATGGATTGGGATGGTTTGGGATGGATTGGGATGGTTTGGGATGGTTTGGGATATTTTGGGATGGTTTGGGATGGATTGGGATAGTTTGGGATGGTTTGGGATATTTTGGGATTTTGGGATTTTAGTTTCCCCCCACTCAAACCCCGCGCGGCTTCCCCAAAAATCCCCCAAAATCCCTGACCCCGACTCAGCCTTTTCTCTTTTCTTTATTCCCAGAAAATTTCCCTCCCGCTCACAACTCCTTGGAATTGCTTCCCAGGCAATTGGGTCATCAAGGGGAGGGAAAACAGCCGGAGCAGGATTGTGGGATTAGCCGGAATTTTTCCCCCTGCGGAGCCAACCCGGCAAAATCCTCATTTTTTTTATTTTAACCTACATTCCCAGGCAGGTAAATTAGTTCAGGCTTCAAAAAAAAAAAAAAAATAAATAAAATAAAATAAAAAAATCTTCCAACCAGTTCAGCAGTTCCTTTTTTTTCCTGCTTCCCCCTCTAGGAATTCTTGGAAGCAGAGCCCACATTCCCAACCCTGAAAACCCCAATCCAGGCCAGGCCTGAGGTTCCTGGGGCTGCAGCAACACAAAAAACACCAACCAAAATTCCTTCTTTTTATCCCAAAACTCACTGGTCTCACATTCCAGAGGATCCCACACCTTTCAGGAACACCCGATCCCAACATCCACCTGTGAATTCCAGCCCTTCCTGATTCCAAAGATCCAATCCAGGGGTTGGATCGGCCCAAAGCAACCCCCTCTGAAACCCCACACAAGTGCTCAGGCACTGAAATTATTAAAAATATCCTAAAAAATCCCTATTTAGGCTGCTCATCTGCTGCCATTCCCACTCTCCTGCTGCCCACCAGGAATTCCACCTCTCCAGGATGGGAATTCTTGGAAGCAGAGCCCACTTTCCCTCTGCTTTCCCATCCCTGAAAACCCCAATCCAGGCCAGGCCTGAGGTTCCTGGGGCTGCAGCAGCACAAAAACCCCACGAACCACCAACCAAAATCCCTTCTTTTTATCCAAAACTCACTGGTCTCACATCCCAACCTCTCAGGAACGCCCTGTCCCAACATCCACCTGTTGGTCCGAGCCCTTCCCGCTCCCACCCCTGCCCTTTTTAAGCGCAGGCTCCGACTTTAAAACCTTTTTTTATTTTATTTTTTGTTGGTTTTTTTTCCCCCCTGTGCCTCCTCTTTGATCCGGGAAGATAAAGCCCTTCAAAAGCAGCGCAGCCAACCAGGCCAAACCAGAAGAACCCGTCCTATAAACTCTTTTTTCCCCCCCCTCCCCTTTCCTCACACAAATCCCAGCGTTTTCCACGCTATCCCGGGATATTTTTAGCTCCCAACCTTCGCTCCTGGAGCCTCCCCCCCCCTCCTCATCCCTCGGGATTAACCAGCCCCGAGGTGCTGATCCCACCCCCCCCAGGAAAATATGATTATATAATTAATTAAGCTTTAATAATCCAAGCTCCAGCTATTCCCAACAAGCCTTAAAAAAAAACCAAAACAACTTCCTAAAATCTCCTCGAAGCCCCCTCGGACATTCCCGGAATTCCCCAAGGAAAAGAGCGGGGTTTTTTCCTGAGGTGCTGGGGATGACAGAGGGGGGGATCCATCAGTCTCCCAATCAATCCAGGGTGGAAGTGCATGACTAATTGCAGGAATTAAGTCGGGGCATTACCAGAGGAGCACGCCCGGCTTCCTCCCGGGATCATCCCCAATCCCCACCGCTGGAAAACCGGGAGGAGGAGGAGGAAAAGGAGAACAAACTCCAGGAGCTGCCTCTCTGGGGAGACTCCTGATTTGTTTTGGAAGCAGAGAGGGGGTGTTTTGTGGGGTTGGTTTATTTTTCCCCCCTTTCCATGTTCATTTTCCCTCCAGAAGCAGCCAAAGATACCCCATCTTGAGCAAATCAAAAAATCGGGATTTCACATTCCGAGCCGGGCCCTGGCGCCAAAGTTCCCTCCCTCCCTCCCTCCCTGCTGCTGATTATCGGCCACCCCTTCCTCGGAGCTGTTTGTGTCCCCCTCGGGTGGCAGATTGAACTTTAATCGCTGCCATCGACAGCAGCCCGACCCCCCCGTCCCATCCATCCCGAGGAAATCCCTGCTTTTCCCACCGGGTTTTCCCTGGGAAGTCGCCAGAACCCCCTTTTGCAACGTTGTATTTTGATTTTTTCCTCCTTCTCAACCTGTGTGTATTTTTGTGTGTGTGTTATGTGTGTATTTATTTTTTGTGTATTTTTTTTTTAGGGGGGAGAGTAAAACACCCTATTTTTGGGAATTCCTCCCCTCACCCATCCCGAGGAAATCCCTGCTTTTCCCACCCTGGTTTTCCCTCTAAAGTCACCAGAGTCCCCCCCTTTTGCAACGCTGTATTTTGATTTTTTTCTCCTTCTCAACCTGTGTGTATTTTTTTCAGGGGAGGAGTAAAACACTCTATTTTTGGAACTTCCTCCAGGTATGTCCCATCCTTTATAAATACAAATATTTATGCAAATTTTACCCCCATACATCAACGTCCTGCCCACGAAAAACCAGTTTTTTGGGGTTGGTTTTTTTTTTTTGGGGGAGGGTGGGGAGGGGAGATATTTTCATTTTTTCGCTCCAAACCAGCACCACAAACAACACAAAAACCATCAAAGGAAAAATTTCCAGGTTTCCCCCCCCTTGACTTTGCTGTGTCACCCTTAAATAATAATAATAATTATTATTATTAATGACTTATTAATTTATATTTTTATAATTTTTATATTGTATATTTTTATATTGTATATTTTTATAATTTATTATTATTATTATTATTTTCTATTTATTTATTAATTTATCCCCTCCAATCAGGGTTCGACGGGGGGGAAAAAAAAAAAATTAAAAAAAAATCGGACGGCGACTCCGAGCTCGATTATCCCAAAAAAAAAAGAAGGTGTTTGTTTTTTTTTTTCCCCACAAATCACAAAAGGGGGAGGGGAAAACAAAAACAAAACCAAAAGAGAAAAAAAAAAAAAGAAAAAAAAAACTCCCAGGAAATCGTCACCCAGCGAGAGGTCAAAAAAAAAAAAAAAAGCTGCACCTGGGGGAGAGGGGAGAGCTCAAAAAATAAAATAAAAAAAAACAAACCTCCTTCTGGGGAAGGAAAAGGTTTTTCCTCCACGGGTTTTTCCTGGAATTTCGGGTTTTGTTATTTTTTTTTTTTCCAGAGGTTCCGGAGCCCCCCGGGGCAGGTGTCGGGGATTTCATTCCCGAGGCGGCTCCGGGCAGAGAGGGAAGGAAGGATGGGAATTTAGGGCATGGCGCTTGGGGGAGGATCCTGCGGAGCCCCCTCCCCCTCCCTCCCCGTTTTCCCTGGAAAAACTGGCACACCTGGCAAATCCAAGCCTAAATCCAAGCCCAAATCCAAGCCTAAATCCAAGCCTAAATCCAAGCCCAAATCCAACCCTAAATCCAAGCCCAAATCCAACCCTAAATCCAAGCCCAAATCCAACCCTAAATCCAAGCCCAAATCCAACCCTAAATCCAAGCCCAAATCCAAGCCCAAATCCAACCCTAAATCCAAGCCTAAATCCAAGCCTAAATCCAAGCCCAAATCCAACCCTAAATCCAAGCCCAAATCCAAGCCCAAATCCAACCCTAAATCCAAGCCTAAATCCAACCCTAAATCCAAGCCCAAATCCACTCGAATCCAGGCGGATTTTGGGCGTCCCCTCCGTGCCGAAGTTGTCACCTCTGCCAGCCGAGGGGGCCGGGATGGGGAGGGGTTTGGGGTTTTTTTGGGGGCGCGGCCGCGCGGCCCACGTGGGGGGGAAGGGGGAGGAGGGGAGGGGGTGACACGTACATGGAATGTCACCCACACACATGGAATGTCACCCACGCACATGGAATGTCACCCACACACAGGGAATGTCACCCACGCACATGGAATGTCACCCACACACAGGGAATGTCACCCACACACAGGGAATGTCACCCACACACATGGGATGTCACCCACACACATGGAATGTCACCCACACACATGGAATGTCACCCACACACATGGGATGTCACCCACACACATGGAATGTCACCCACACACATGGAATGTCACCCACGCACATGGAATGTCACCCACACACATGGGATGTCACCCACACACATGGAATGTCACCCACACACAGGGAATGTCACCCACACACAGGGAATGTCACCCACACACATGGAATGTCACCCACACACATGGAATGTCACCCACACACAGGGAATGTCACCCACACACAGGGAATGTCACCCACGCACACATGGGATGTCACCCACGCACAGGGAATGTCACCCACGCACATGGAATGTCACCCACACACAGGGAATGTCACCCACGCACATGGAATGTCACCCACACACATGGAATGTCACCCACACACATGGAATGTCACCCACACACAGGGAATGTCACCCACGCACATGGAATGTCACCCACACACATGGAATGTCACCCACACACATGGAATGTCACCCACACACAGGGAATGTCACCCACACACAGGGAATGTCACCCACGCACATGGAATGTCACCCACACACATGGAATGTCACCCACACACATGGGATGTCACCCACACACAGGGAATGTCACCCACACACAGGGAATGTCACCCACACACAGGGAATGTCACCCACACACAGGGAATGTCACCCACACACAGGGAATGTCACCCACACACATGGAATGTCACCCACGCACATGGAATGTCACCCACGCACATGGAATGTCACCCACGCACAGGGAATGTCACCCACACACAGGGAATGTCACCCACACACATGGAATGTCACCCACACACAGGGAATGTCACCCACACACATGGAATGTCACCCACACACAGGGAATGTCACCCACACACATGGGATGTCACCCACACACAGGGAATGTCACCCACACACAGGGAATGTCACCCACGCACAGGGAATGTCACCCACACACAGGGAATGTCACCCACACACAGGGAATGTCACCCACGCACACATGGGATGTCACCCACACACAGGGAATGTCACCCACACACATGGAATGTCACCCACACACAGGGAATGTCACCCACACACAGGGAATGTCACCCACACACAGGGAATGTCACCCACACACACACACAAAGAGCTGTCACCCAAAAACCCACCCAAGGGAACCTCCTCACTGCCACCCCTGGGGGGGGGGGCCTTCCCACTGTTCCAGCTGGGAATGGGATGGGGATGGGATGGGAAAGGGGATGGGAATGGGAATAGGGATGGAAATGAGGATGGGGATAGGGAAGGGAATGGGGATGGGAATGGGGATGGGAGTGGGAATGGGAATGGGAATGGGGATGGGAGTGGGAATGGGGATGGGAATGGGAATGGGAATGGGGAAGGGTCCCCTCTGCCATCTTCCAGCTGGGAAAGGGGATGGGGAAGAAGATGGGGAAGGGGACAGGGAAGGGAATAGGGATGGGGACGAGTCCCCTCTGCCATCTTCCAGCTGGGAAGGAAGGGAATGGGGAAGGGATCGAGGAAGGGGATCAGGAAGGAGATGGAAAAAGGGATGAGGAAGGGATCAAGGAAGGGGATGGGGTCGAGGAAGGGGATGGGGAAGGGGATAGGGATGAGTTCCCTCTGCCATCTTCCAGCTGGGAAGGGGATGGGGTTAGGGAAGGGAAAGGGGGCACGGAAGGGGATGGGGAAGGGAACAGAAAAAGGGATGGGGAAGGAGATGAGGAAAGGGGTAGGGATGAGTCCCCTCTGCCATCTTCCAGATGGGAAGGGGATGGGAAAGGGGTTAGGGAAGGGAAAGGGGGCAAGGAAGGGGATGGGGAAGGGATCGAGGAAGGGAATGGGGAAGGGGTCGAGGAAGGGGTCAGGGAAGGGGTTGAGGAAGGGAATGGGGAAGGGGTCGAGGAAGTGGATGGGGTCAAGGAAGGGGTCAGGAAAGGGGATGGGGATGAGTCCCCTCTGCCATCTTCCAGCTGGGAAGGAAGGGAGTAGGGAAGGGATCGAGGAAGGGGTCAGGGGAGGGGTCAGGGAAGAGATCGAGGAAGGGGTCAGGGAAGGGGTCAAGGAAGGGGATGGGGTCGATGAAGGGGTCAGGGAAGGAGGTGGGGATGAGTCCTCTCTGCCATCTTCCAGCTGGGAAGGGGCTGGGAAAAGTGGTGGAGAAGGGGATAGGAAAGGGGTCGATGAAGGGGTCAGGGAAAGGGGATAGGAATGAGTCCTCTCTGCCATCTTCCAGCTGGGAAGGAAGGGAATGGGGAAGGGATCGAGGAAGAGGTCAGGGAAGGAATTGAGGAAGAGATCGAGGAAGGGATCAGGGAAGGGGCTGGGCAAGGGGTCGAGGAAGGGGATGGGGTCGATGAAGAGGTCAGGGAAAGGGGATGGGAATGAGTCCTCTCTGCCATCTTCCAACTGGGAAAGAGATGGGAAAGGGGTCGATGAAGGGGTCAGGGAAGGAAGAGGATGGGGATGAGTCCCCTCTCCCATCTTCCAGCTGGGAAGGAAGGGAATGGGGAAGGGATGGAGGAAGGGGTCAGGGAGGGAGTCAGGGAAGAGGTCGGGGAAGGGGATGGGGTCGAGGAAGGGGATGGGGACAAGTCCTCTCTACCATCTTCCAGCTGGGAAGGGGATGGGAAGGGGGATGGGGAAGGGGCTGGGGAAGGGGCTGGAAAAGGGATCGAGGAAGGGATTGAGGAAGGGGTTGAGGAAGGGGTCAGGGAAAGGGGATGGGGAAGGGGTCGAGGAAGGGGTCAGGGACAAGTCCCCTCTGCCACCTTCCAGCTGGGAAGGGGATGGGGAAGAGGCTGGGGTTGGAAAAGGGGATGGGGAAGGGGTCGAGGAAGGGGTTAGGGAAGGAGATGGGGACGGGTCCTCTCTGCCATCTTCCAGCTGGGAAGGGGCTGGGGAAGGGGACGAGGTCCCCCCTGCCATTTTCCAACCGGGAAGGGAACGGGGGAAGAGAGATGGGGACGAGGATGGCGAAGGGAAGGGGGCACGGAAGGGAGGAGAAGGGGACGGGTCCCCTCTGCCATCTCCCAGCTGGGAAGAAGGGGAAGGGGGCGAGGGGGGGGGCAAGGGAGGGGGCGAGAAGGCGAGCGGCAAAACTGCTTTTCCCCCACTTTTTTCCAATCAACTTTAAATTAATACCCACAATACCGGCGCGGGGAGGGGGAAGGAGCGAGGTAACCGAGGCAAAAAGGCCACGCTGGGCAGGCAGGAGGGTCCCCGGGGTGGGGACTGCGTGTGCTGGGGGGAGAAGGCGGCGGAGGAGGAGGAGGACGACGAGGAGGAGGAGGAGGAGAAGGAGGGCGGGCAGGGGAGAGAGAGAGGGAGGGAGGGGAGAGAGGGAGGGAAACGAGCGAGAGAAGAGGAGGAGGAGGAGGAGGAGGGAGCGAAGGGGGGGGGAGGAGGCGGCGGCCGCCATGGCAGCCCCGGGGCGGGGGGCCGGGCCGTGACAGCGGCCGGGGGAAACCGGGGGGGCCGCGGCGGGGCCGCCCCCCTCGCCCCTCACTCACCTGCAGCTGCCTCCGACACCGCCGCGGCCGCCGCCTCCTCCTCCGCCTCCTCCTCCTCCTCCTCCGCCGCCCGGGCCCGCCCGGAGCTCCGCGGGCAACGCGACAGCGACTCCCGCGGCCGGGAGAGGCGGCCCCCGGGGGGCTGCGGGGCTCGGCGCTGGCGGCAGCCCCCGGAGCGCGCTGCCGGCCGGCCGGGCGGGACGCGGGGGGGCCCCGGCTGCCTCTGCGGGGAGCTCCGCCGGGCGCCCCGGGGCCCCTTTGCCTGGGCGGCGCGGCGCGGGGCTGCGGGGCTCCGGCGCTCGCTCGCTCGCTCCGGCTGGCCGCGATCCTCCCTCCCGGCGGGACGGGGCGGAGCTGGGCATGGAGGACGAGAGGGGGGCGGTGTCGGCGGAGCACCCGGCGCGGTCCCTCCTCCTGCTCGTTGCTCTCGTTTCCCTCCTTCCCTCCCTCCCTCTCTCCCCGAGCGCCGCTCGCCGCCATCTTCCCCCGCCCGGCCCTCGCCGCGGCGGCCCCGGGGCGGCCCCGCCGGGACGGGCGCGGGGAAGGGAAGGGAAGGAAAGGGAAGGGAAGGAAGGGGGGAAAGGGGAGGCGGCGCCATCTTGGCGGCTGAGGGGGCTCGGACTGAGGGGCCTCGGCGGCGCCGAGCACGGGGGGCCCTGAGCGGGACCGCGCTGGTGCCATGGCTGTGCCCTCAGCCCTGGGATCCTGCTGGTGCCACGGCCGTGCCCTCAGCCCCGCTGGTGCCACGGTTGTGAATCAGCCCTGCTGGTGCCATCATTGTGCCCTCAGCCCCGCTGGTGCCATGGCTGTGCCCTCAGCCCTAGGACCCTGCTGGTGCCATGGCTGTGCCCTCAGCCCTGGGACCCCGCTGGTGCCACGGCCGTGCCCTCAGCCCTGGGACCCCGCTGGTGCCATGGCTGTGCCCTCAGCCCTGGGACCCCGCTGGTGCCATGGCTGTGCCCTCAGCCCTGGGACCCCGCTGGTGCCACGGCCGTGCCCTCAGCCCCGCTGGTGCCACGGTTGTGAATCAGCCCTGCTGGTGCCATCATTGTGCCCTCAGCCTCACTGGTGCCATGGCTGTGCCCTCAGCCCTAGGACCCTGCTGGTGCCATGGCTGTGCCCTCAGCCTCATGGGTGCCACAGCCATGCCCTCAGCCCCGGGACCCCACTGATGCCATCGTTGTGCCCTCAGCCCCGGGACCCCACTGATGCCATCGTTGTGCCCTCAGCCCCGGGACCCCACTGATGCCATCGTTGTGCCCTCAGCCCCGGGACCCCACTGATGCCATCGTTGTGCCCTCAGCCCCGGGACCCTGCTGGTGCCATGGCTGTGCCCCCAGCCCCACTGGTGCCATCACTGTGCCCTCAGCCCTAGGACCCTGCTGGTGCCATCGTTGTGCCCTCAGCCCCGGGACCCTGCTGGTGCCATCGTTGTACCCTCAGCCCCGCTGGTGCCATGGCCGTGCCCTCAGCCCCGCTGGTGCCATGGCTGTGCCTTCAGCCCCGCTGGTGCCATGGCCGTGCCCTCAGCCCCGCTGGTGCCATGGCTGTGCCCTCAGCCCCGCTGGTGCCATGGCTGTGCCCTCAGCCCCGCTGGTGCCATGGCTGTGCCCTCAGCCCCGCTGGTGCCATCGTTGTACCCTCAGCCCCGCTGGTGCCATCGTTGTACCCTCAGCCCCGCTGGTGCCATGGCCATTGCCTCAGCCCCGCTGGTGCCATCGTTGTACCCTCAGCCCCGCTGGTGCCATGGCCATTGCCTCAGCCCTGCTGGTGCCATGGCCGTGCCCTCAGCCCCGCTGGTGCCATGGCCGTGCCCTCAGCCCCGCTGGTGCCATCGTTGTACCCTCAGCCCCGCTGGTGCCATGGCCATTGCCTCAGCCCCGCAGGTGCCATCGTTGTACCCTCAGCCCCGCTGGTGCCATGGCCGTGCCCTCAGCCCCGCTGGTGCCATGGCTGTGCCCTCAGCCCCGCTGGTGCCATGGCTGTGCCCTCAGCCCCGCTGGTGCCATGGCCATTGCCTCAGCCCCGCAGGTGCCATCGTTGTACCCTCAGCCCCGCTGGTGCCATGGCCATTGCCTCAGCCCCGCTGGTGCCATCGTTGTACCCTCAGCCCCGCTGGTGCCATGGCTGTGCCCTCAGCCCCACTGGTGCCATCGTTGTACCCTCAGCCCCGCTGGTGCCATGGCCATTGCCTCAGCCCCGCAGGTGCCATCGTTGTACCCTCAGCCCCGCTGGTGCCATGGCCGTGCCCTCAGCCCCGCTGGTGCCATGGCTGTGCCCTCAGCCCCGCTGGTGCCATGGCTGTGCCCTCAGCCCCGCTGGTGCCATGGCCATTGCCTCAGCCCCGCAGGTGCCATCGTTGTACCCTCAGCCCCGCTGGTGCCATGGCCATTGCCTCAGCCCCGCTGGTGCCATCGTTGTACCCTCAGCCCCGCTGGTGCCATGGCTGTGCCCTCAGCCCCACTGGTGCCATCGTTGTACCCTCAGCCCCGCTGGTGCCATGGCCATTGCCTCAGCCCCGCAGGTGCCATCGTTGTACCCTCAGCCCCGCTGGTGCCATGGCTGTGCCCTCAGCCCCGCTGGTGCCATGGCTGTGCCCTCAGCCCCGCTGGTGCCATGGCCATTGCCTCAGCCCCGCAGGTGCCATCGTTGTACCCTCAGCCCCGCTGGTGCCATCACTGTGGGAAAAGCACCCTGCAGATTATCCAGTTCCATGGGATTATCCACCCCCCACCACAGTCCAGGTCGCTCCAAGGGGATCCAACCCAGCCTGGGACATTCCCAGGGATCCAGGGGCAGCCACAGCTTCCCTGGGAATTCCAGCCCAGCCGGGAATCCCTTCCCAATCTCCCATCCAAACCGTTCCATCCGTCCATCTGAAGACAGATGAGCTGATTGATGAACATTTCCCCACAGGCCCCAACCCACCATTTGTCGTTTTTAGCCATTTCCACCCCAATCTGTCAGCTGTTTTCTCACATCCAGCCTGGATCTGGTTTGGTTATCCCTGGAATTGTTCCGGGCTGGCTTGGACGGGGTTTGGAGCCCCCTGGGATAGTGGGAGGTGTCAGGGTTGGAATGGGATGATCCCTTCCCACCCAAACCATTCCAGGATTCCAGGATTCCGTTCTGGGAGTGACTCCTTCCCCTCTGGAGCATCTGCAGAGGGAATGGGCAGGGAAAAGGCTGGGCAAGGATCAATCCCTTCGGCAGGAAAAGCACCAGGGACTGTAAATTAATATCAAACAGCAATTTGTTGGGTTGTGTCAATTTGGGATCAATAAGGCTTTTCCAGGACCATTTCATGCTCATCCCAACCTGGTTCACTGTGATTGCAGCTCATTTGGGGGGAAGTTGTGGGCTCCCCATCCCTGGAATTGTTGGGATTTGATGGAACTCGGATCCCCTGGGATAGCGGGAGCTGTCAGGGTTGGATTTGCTGATCCTTAATCCCTTCCCACCCAAACCACTCCACCATTCCACGACATTTTCCCACCTCCAACCAGACCCAACAGCGAACCTTTTCCATTTGGGAATTGCAGAGAGAGAGGAGAGGAGAGGAGAGGGATCAAAACGAGCCGGGAAGGGGGAAAAAAAACCCAACAAACAGGAGGGAGAAAGCCCCGGGCTGCCAAACTCCCACGAGGCGAGTCAGGAATGCTTCTGATTGCCCGTGAATTGCGGGAGCAGCCCCTGCAAGCTCCTGCATGACCCTCCCTGGCAACACAGCCAGGTGGGAGCGCTGCAGAATTCCTGCTGGGGAGGAATCTGCTCCTCCTGCTGCGGGGAAAGCACTGAAAACATCAACCAAAATCCCTTGGTTTTGTCTAAAACTCACTGGTCACGCATTCCAGAGGATCCCACACCTTTCAGGAGCACCTGGGCACGACATCGACCTCTTAATTCCAGCCCTTCCTGATTCCAAAGATCCCATCCGAGGGTTTGGCAGCGCCACAGCAATCCCCCCTGAAACCCCACACAAGTGCTGGGGAACTGAAATTATTGAAAATATCCCCAAAAAAACAGATCCAGGCTGCTCATCTGCTGTCATTCCCACTCTCCTGCTGCCCACCAGAAATTCCACCTCTCCAGGATGGGAGTTCTTGGAAGCAGAGCCCACTTTCCCTCTGCTTTCCCATCCCTGAAAACCCCAATCCAGGCCAGGCCTGAGGTTCCTGGGGCTGCAGCAACACAAAAAAAAACCCCCAAAAACCAACCAGGAACCACCAACCAAAATCCCTTGGTTTTATCCAAAACTCCCTGGTCCCAAATCCCAGAGGATCCCAGCCCTTTCAGGAACACCCGATCCCAACATTTTATCTCCTGCTCCGCTCCCAAAAATCCCATCCGGGGGTTGCATCGGCCCCCTCTGAACCCCCCCCCCCCAAAAAAAAAAAAGTTCTAAGACACCGAAATGATTGAAAAAATCCCCCCCCAAAAAAAACCTCCCATTTGGAAAATCCCAGCTTTCCCCGTCCCGGCCCTGCCCACTTTTCAGGCTGGAAAGGCTCGGCCTTTTTCCCCTCCCTTCCTCCTCCTCCTCCTCGGATTCCTGGGAAAAAAAAAAAAAAAAAAAAGAAAGGAGCCACTCCCGGCTCGGAGTTTTTTTCAGCGATAAATCCAATTTTTTTTTTTTTTTTTTTTAATCACCTTAATCGCCGATGGAAGGCGGGCACGGACGATCCGAGAGAGAAAATTCCAGAGGAATTATGGAAAAAAAAATAAAAAAAGCTGGAAGGGCTCTCTGGGACGGGAACGAAAACCCCTCAGGAAGTTCGGAATTTCGGGATTTCCGAAAGGAGGAGGAGCAGAGGCCTCTCCCGCCAGGTGAGAACACCCAGGGTGAGATTTTTGGGGTCAGGATTTAATTCCAGACCGACTCCTAATCTTTTTTTTTTTTTTTTTCCTGTCGCGCTTCCAAATAATTGACCGCCGAGCCTCCAAATCTTTTTTTTTGTTTTTCCTGCTGCGACTCCCGAATCGTTCGCTCCTCTTGGACCTTCCCAACACGGAAAAAAAAAAGAAAAAAAAAAAGAAAAAAAAAGAGGGGGTTTTCTCCTTTTTAAACCCCCGCAAAAAGCAGATTTTTAAAGCGTGTGAGAAGCGAGGAATCATCGACAGAACCATCGGCCGGGTGGATCCCGCTTTGTCCCCGATCGCCGCCACTTCGCGGCTCGTTCAAGGCCGTTTTTTGGGGGGGGTTTTGGGATCAGTTTTGGGATCAGTTTTTGGGATCAGTTTTGGGATCAGTTTTTGGGATCAGTTTTGGGATCAGTTTTTGGGATCAGTTTTTGGGATCAGTTCTTGGATCAGTTCTTGGATCAGTTTTGGGATCAGTTTTGGGATCAGTTTTGGGATCAGTTTTTGGGATCAGTTTTGGGATCAGTTTTTGGGATCAGTTTTTGGGATCAGTTTTGGGATCAGTTTTTGGGATCAGTTTTGGGATCAGTTTTTGGGATCAGTTTTTGGGATCAGTTTTGGGATCAGTTTTTGGGATCAGTTTTGGGATCAGTTTTTGGGATCAGTTTTGGGATCAGTTTTTGGGATCAGTTTTTGGGATCAGTTTTGGGATCAGTTTTTAGGAGTTCGCGGGAGCCCCGGAGCGGCTTCGTTTGGCTTCATTTGAGGCGGCAAAATTAAAGATAGGGAGCCCTTTCAAGCGCTGGAATAAGTAATAAATCATTTCTTTGGTGGTATTATCATTATTATTATTATTATTGTTATTAATATTATTATTGCTCCCACTCAGCGCGAGAGGAGGGAATTTCCATGGGATCCATGGGCTGGACCCGGCTCAGGCTGAGCTCCCCCCCATCCTCTCCTGCTCCTTTATCCCCTAAAAAAACCGCCGTAAAAACACTTCAGGTGAATCCAGGAGCGGGAATTCCAGGCGTGGGAGCGCCAGGAGGAGGAGGAGAAGGGAATTTGCCGATGGAATCTGGCCCGGCAGGTTGGGGGGGAGGGGGGTTGAAAAAAAAGTCGGGATGGAGGGACGGGACACTGGGAATGGCTTGGCAGGGACAGGGGGGAGATTGGGAAGGGATTCCTGGCTAGGATGGAATTCCCAGGGAAGCTGTGGCTGCCCCTGGATCCCTGGGAATGTCCCAGGCCGGGTTGGATCCCCTGGGATAGCGGGAATTGTCCCTGAACATGGAATGGGATCATCCTGAAAATCCCTTCCCACACAACCCATTCTGGGATTCCAGGATTCAGGACACTCAGGATCCATCCAGAGGGGTTTTTATGGAATGTGGGGGTGGAAAAGGCAGGGGAGGGGAAGGGAGCCCCTTCCCTGAGTGCCGAGATTCCCAGGGAACCCCCCCTTGTTCCCGGAACTCCTTCCCAGAGAGGAGTTGGGCTGGGGATGGATCCAATGTCAGGCTCTGGATCCAGGCTGGGAGAGCTGGGAATGGCCAGGCTGGAGCAGGGAAGGATCCAGGGAGAGCTGGGAGCCCCTTCCAGAGCCTGGGAGGGTGGTTGGGATTCCCTCTGGAATCATCAGTCCTGCCAGGAATCCGTGTCCCCAAGGGCCACATCCCCAGGGATTGGGAATCCCTGCCGGGATTGGGAATCCAGCCCTGCCCTGGGAAGTTCATCCCAATGTTTCACCACCCTTTCCAGGCGGGAATTGTTCCCGATATCCCACCTGGAGGCCGTTCCCTCTCCCTCCTGGCCCTTCTTCCCTGGGAATTGGGGAATTGTGGGGCTGGAAAAGCTCCCTCCCGATCCCTCTTTTTCCCCGGGATGAGCCCCCCCCGGCTGGGATGGCCCTTTTGGAGCCCGCTTTTTCCCGGGAAGGGGGAATCCTTTCCCGGGCTGGGGTTGGAAGCGGCTCCCGCTCCCGGGGGAAGCCTTAATGAGCAGCAGCTCATCAGCGCTGACGTCACTAATGATGATGATGATCCCTTAAAGCCACAGCGGCCCCTCCGCCCTGACCTATTTTGGGCTCCCAGCGGAGGGAAAAAACCCCACTGGATTCCCAAACCCTTTCCCTGCATTCCCAAACCCTTTCCCTGCATTCCCAAACCCATCCCTGGATTCCCAACCTTTCCCTGGATTCCCAAACCTTTCCCTGGATTCCCAAACCCTTCCCTGCATTCCCAAACCCTTCCCTGGATTCCCAAACCCATCCCTGGATTCCCAAACCCTTCCCTGCATTCCCAAAACCTTCCCTGCATTCCCAAACCCATCCCTGGATTCCCAAACCCATCCCTGCATTCCCAAACCCATCCCTGCATTCCCAAACCCTTCCCTGCATTCCCAAAACCTTCCCTGCATTCCCAAACCCATCCCTGGATTCCCAAACCCATCCCTGCATTCCCAAACCCATCCCTGGATTCCCAAACCCATCCCTGCATTCCCAAACCCATCCCTGGATTCCCAAACCTTTCCCTGCATTCCCAAACCCATCCCTGGATTCCCAAACCCATCCCTGGATTCCCAAACCCTTCCCTGGATTCCCAAACCCTTCCCTGCATTCCCAAACCCTTCCCTGCATTCCCAAACCCATCCCTGGATTCCCAATCCCATCCCTGGATTCCCAAACCCATCCCTGGATTCCCAAACCTTTCCCTGCATTCCCAAACCCATCCCTACATTCCCAAACCCTTTCCTGGATTCCCAAACCCATCCCTGCATTCCCAAACCCTTCCCTGCATTCCCAAACCCATCCCTGGATTCCCAAACCCTTCCCTGCATTCCCAAACCCATCCCTGCATTCCCAAACCTTTCCCTGGATTCCCAAACTCATCCCTGGATTCCCAAACCCATCCCTGGATTCCCAAACCTTTCCCTGGATTCCCAAACCCATCCCTGGATTTCCAAACCCATCCCTGGATTCCCAACCTTTCCCTGGATTCCCAATCCCAGCTTTTCTTCCCCTCCCTTCCCAAAATCCGTTTTGTCTCCCCTTTTCCCAAAATTCCTTCGTCCCCCCTCTCCTTTCCCGAAGTTAACGCCGCCTTATCCGACAAATTCGGGAATGGCAGGGGCTGGATCCGTGGGGTTTGGAGGTTTTTTGGGATGAGGGGCTGAACAGGGATGATCCCAGGGGTGGGATTTGGGCAGGGAAGGGAGATTGGGATGGGATTCCTGGCTGGGAGGGGCTGGAATTCCCAGGGAAGCTTTGGAAGCTGCCCCTGGATCCCTGGGATTGTCCCAGGCCGGGTTGGATTCCCTTGGGATAGCGGGAAGTGTCGGGGTTGGGAACGGGATGAGCTTTGAGGTCCCTTCCCATCCCAACCATCCCGGGATTCTCTTCCAGGATTTTTATGGGAAAACCAGAGGATGGATCCAGGGAGTCGCTCCTCAAATCCCACATGGAAAAACCCCGCATTTTCCCGCCCAAAAAATGCCATTTCCCGCCTTTTCCCGAAGTTTTTTCCCAGCCGGGCGGGCTCACAAAACCTCGGGAATTTGAGGGATCCTCGTGGGGTTCCAGGGAAAAAGGGGATCCCGAGTCCGGGCTGGTGCTGCCCTCTGTGGAGATTCCCGGGATAAACAATTCCCGGGATTCCAGAGGGGAGGTGGAAGGGAAGGGGAAAGGGGGAAATGGGGGAAAAGGGAATAAAGGGGAAAAGGGGGGAAAAGGGAAAAATGGGGGAAAAGGGAAAAAGGGGAAAGGGGGAAAAAAGGAGGCAAAAAAGGGGGGAAAATGACAGGAAAGGGGGGAAGGGGGGAAGAGGGAAAAAAGGGGAAAACAGGGGGGAAAGGGGGAAAAAGAGGGGAAAGAGGGGGAAAAGGGGGGAAAAGGGGGAAAAGGAGAGGAAAGGGGGGAAAAGGGGGGAAAGGGGGGGAAGGGGGAAAAGGGAGCAAAGGGGGGGAAAAGGAAAAAAGAGGGAAAAGGGGAAAAAAAGGAGGGAAGGGGGGAGAAGGGAAAAATGGGGGAAAAGGGAAAAAGGGGAAAAAAAGGAGGCAAAAAAGGGGGGGAAAGGACAGAAAAGGGGGGAAAGGGGGAAAAAGGGGAAAAGGGGAAAAAGGGGAAAAGGGGGAAAAAGGGGGAAAAAGGGGGAAAGGGGGGAAAAGGAGGGAAAGGGAGGAAAATGGGGGGGAAGGGGGAAAAAGGGGAAAAGGAGAAAAGAGGGAAAAGAGGGAAAAGGGGGGGAAAGGGGAAAAAGGGGGGAAGGGAAAAAAGGGGGGAAGGGGGGAAAGGGGGAAAAGGGGGGGAAGGGGGAAAAAGGGAAGAAAGGGGGAAAAGGGGGGAAAAGGGGGGAGAAGGGAAAAATAGGGGAAAAGGGAAAAAGGGGAAAGGGGGAAAAAAGGAGGCAAAAAAGGGGGGGAAATGACAGGAAAGGGGGGAAGGGGCTCAGGATGGGGGAGACTTCCCCCAAAAAAATCCCCCCAAAAAAGGATGGAGGGGTCTCAGGGTGGGGGAGATTCACCCTGAAAAAACCAGCTGGAGGGTCTTTGGGATGGGGGAGATTGTTCTCCCCCAATCCCATTTTTTTCTGGGTGTGTGACATTCCCAAACCATCCCCATCTCTGCCTGTGGATCCCAAGGATCCCAAGGGAAAAAAAAGGTGGAAAAAAAAAGGCAAAAAAAAGGCAAAAAAAAAAAAAAAGAAGGGAAAAAAGGGAAAAAGGGAAAAAAGGCAAAAAAAGGGGGGAAAAAAAGACAAAAAAAAGGGAAAAGAAGACCAAAGAAGGTAAAGAAAAGGAAAAAAGGAAAAAAAAAAAGAAAAAAGGCAAAAAAAAAAGGAAAAAAGGGGAAAAAAGGCAAAAAAAGGCAAAAAAGAAAACAGGAGAAAAAAGGAAAAAAGAAAAAAGGCAAAAAAAGGAAAAAAGGGAAAAAAAGAAAAAAGGAGAAAAAAGGCAAAAGAAAGGAAAAAAAAAAGGCAAAAAAAAGGAAAAAAAAAGATAAAAAGAAGGCAAAAAAAAAGGACAAATAAAAGACAAAAAAAAAAAAAAAGGCAAAAAAAGGCAGGGGTTTTAAAAAAAAAAAGGAAAGCGGGGGGAGGGTTTGGTTCATCCCTAAAAACAAGCAGGGACGATCCCAAAAGTGGCAGAACTTCCGAGATTCCCAAGCAGGGATTGGGGAAACTCATCCCTAAAAACCAGCAGGGAGGGAAACTCATCCCTAAAAACCAGGAGATGATTCCAAACCTGGCACAACCTCCCAGATTCCCAAGCAGGGATTGGGGAATTCTCATCCCTAAAATCCAGCAGGGACCATTCCAACCTCCAAGATTCCAAGCAGGGATTGGGATTGTTGGGAGGAGAAAGATTCCCACCTTTAATGGAACACCTGGAATTGTCCAGGAGGGAGATTCCCACCTTTAATGGAACACCTGGAATCGCCCAGCTTGGAAAATCCCTCTGGAATCTCGGACTCCCACCCCTCCCCCGCTGTCCCCAAGTGCCCCCACGCCCCCAGGGCCGGGGAATTCCTTTGGGAATGGCGATTCCATGGATTCACTGGAGCAGCTTCATCCCTAAAAACCGGCAGGGACGATCCCAAAAGTGGCAGAACTTCCGAGATTCCCAAGCAGGGATTGAGGAAAACTCATCCCTAGAAACCAGCAGGGAGGGAAAACTCATCCCTAAAAACCAGCAGGGATTGGGGAAACTCATCCCTAAAAATCAGCAGGGATTGGGGAAACTCATCCCTAAAAACCAGCAGGGAGGGAAAAGTCATCCCTAAAAACCAGGAGATGATTCCAAACCTGGCACAACCTCCCAGATTCCTAAGCAGGGATTGGGGAAACTCATCCCTAAAAACCAGCAGGGAGGGAAAACTCATCCCTAAAAACCAGCAGGGATTGGGGAAACTCATCCCTGAAAACCAGCAGGGACCATTCCAACCTCCAAGATTCCCAAGCAGGGAAGGGAAAAGATTCCCAACTCATCCCTAAAATCCAGCAGGGAGGGAAAACTCATCCCTAAAAACCAGCAGGGATTGGGGAAAACTCATCCCTAAAATCCAGCAAGGACCATTCCAACCAAGATTCCAAGCAGGGATTGGGATTGTTGGGAGGAGAAAGATTCCCACCTTTAATGGAACACCTGGAATTGTCCAGGAGGGAGATTCCCACCTTTAATGGAACACCTGGAATCGCCCAGCTTGGAAAATCCCTCTGGAATCCCGGACTCCCACCCCTCCCCCGCTGTCCCCAAGTGCCCCCACGCCCCCAGGGCCGGGGAATTCCTTTGGGAATGGCGATTCCATGGATTCACTGGAGCAGTTTGAGCCCCCTGAGGTGCCTCTGGACCTGTTCCTTGGGGTACGGCCGGAGGGCCAGGCCGGTGGGAATTCCCTCGGGAAGCTCCGTCCATGCCCGGTGGTCGATGCGCAGCTCCCGCAGCGTCGCCCCCAGCGCCGCCAGCGCCGCCTCGTCCGGGGCCTGTGGGGACACCGGGAATGGGAGACACCCCCAGGGAGGGAATTCCACCCGGGAATCCTTCCCAGGATCCAAATAAACCCCCCAGCACTTCCAGGGCTGGGATTCCAGCACTTCCAGGGATGAGATTCCAGCACTTCCAGGGATGAGATTCCAGCACTTCCAGGGATGAGATCCCAGCACTTCCAGGGATGAGATCCCAGCAATTCCAGGGCTGGGATTCCAGCACTTCCAGGGATGAGATTCCAGCACTTCCAGGGTTGGGATTCCAGCACTTCCAGGGCTGGGATTCCAGCACTTCCAGGGCTGGGATTCCAGCACTTCCAGGGTTGGGATTCCAGCACTTCCAGGGCTGGGATTCCAGCACTTCCAGGGATGAGATCCCAGCACTTCCAGGGCTGGGATTCCAGCACTTCCAGGGTTGGGATTCCAGCACTTCCAGGGCTGGGATTCCAGCACTTCCAGGGTTGGGATTCCAGCACTTCCAGGGCTGGAGAGCCCTTTCCATGCAGGAATCGTTCCCAGTATTCCCTCTCCCTCCTGGCCCTCGTTCCCTGGGAATTGGGGATCCAGGAATCCGGAGAATTCCTGAGGGGAGGTTTTGGAGGAGCTGGGACAGTGCCAGGATGGCCCGGAATCCTCAGGGATGGCTCAGGATGGAAAATCCCTCCGGAATTCCGGAGTCCAACCATTCCCAGCACTGCCAGGAATCCCCAAGGGGCCACATCCCCAGGGATTATAATTATATTATGTAATAACACTATAATTATATAATATGAATTATAAAATATATATATTATAATGCAATATAATTATACTGTGATTGTATTATAGTTATAAGCCCAGCTCCTTCCCTCTTATATTATATTTATATTATAGAAATATAATAATGCTATTAATTAATAAATGATCTTATAGTATTGTATTATAATAAATCAATAATAAACTAGTAATAATATTTTGTTATATAAAATAATATATTTTGAGCCTCTGTTTCTCACAAATTTGGGGATATTTAGAGACTGTTTCTCACAGCCCTCATTCCCCCCTGCCCCTTCCCCTCCATCTCCCCTCCCCCTCCATCATCCCCTCCATCTCTCCCCCATCCCCTCCATCTCCCTTTCCCCTCCATCTCTCCATCATCCCCTCCATCATCCCTACCCCTCTACCATCCCCTCCCCCTCCATCATCCCCTCCATCTCTCCCCCCATCCCCTCCATCTCTCCCCCCATCTCCCCTCCATCATCCCCTTCCCTCCACCATCCCCTCCATCTCCCCTTTCCCTCCACCATCCCCTCCATCTCCCCTTCCCCTTCATCATCCCCTCCATGTCTCCCCCCATCCCCTCCCCATCATCCCTTCCATCTCTCCATCTCCCCTCCATCATCCCCTCCATCTCCCCTTCCCCTCCACCATCCCCTCCATCTCTCCCATCATCCCCTTCCTCTCATCATCCTCTTCCCTCCATCATCCCCTCCATCTCCCCTCCCCCCCATCATCCCCTCCATCTCTCCCCCCATCTCCCCCCACCATCCCCTCCATCATCCCCTTCCCTCCACCATCCCCTCCATCTCCCCTTCCCCTTCATCATCCCCTCCATCATCCCCTCCATCTCTCCCCCATCCCCTCCCCATCTCTCCCCCCATCCCGTCCCCAGCATCCCCATCATCCCCTCCATCTCTCCCCCCATCTCCTCCATCATCCCCTCCATCTCCCATCTCCTCCCTCCCTCTCCCCTCACCTCCAGCACCACTGTCCTCATGTCACCATGTCCCCTCCCTCTCCCCTCACCTCCAGCACCACTGTCCTCATGTCCCCTCCCTCTCCCCTCACCTCCAGCACCACTGTCCCCATGTCACCATCCCCTCCCTCTCCCCTCACCTCCAGCACCACTGTCCTCATGTCACCATCCCCTCCCTCTCCCCTCACCTCCAGCACCACTGTCCTCATGTCACCATCCCCTCCCTCTCCCCTCACCTCCAGCACCACTGTCCCCATGTCACCATCCCCTCCCTCTCCCCTCACCTCCAGCACCACTGTCCTCATGTCCCCATCCCCTCCCTCTCCCCTCACCTCCAGCACCACTGTCCTCATGTCCCCATCCCCTCC
This sequence comes from Pyrocephalus nanus, assembly GCA_038380795.1. NCBI lineage: Eukaryota > Metazoa > Chordata > Aves > Passeriformes > Tyrannidae > Pyrocephalus > Pyrocephalus nanus. The sequence goes on from CM076260.1 coordinate 1,672,235, forward strand.
CTCTCCCCTCACCTCCAGCACCACTGTCCTCATGTCCCCATCCCCTCCCTCTCCCCTCACCTCCAGCACCACTGTCCTCATGTCCCCTCCCTCTCCCCTCACCTCCAGCACCACTGTTCCCATGTCACCATCCCCTCCCTCTCCCCTCACCTCCAGCACCACTGTCCTCATGTCCCCATCCCCTCCCTCTCCCCTCACCTCCAGCACCACTGTCCTCATGTCCCCTCCCTCTCCCCTCACCTCCAGCACCACTGTCCTCATGTCACCATCCCCTCCCTCTCCCCTCACCTCCAGCACCACTGTCCTCATGTCACCATCCCCTCCCTCTCCCCTCACCTCCAGCACCACTGTCCTCATGTCACCATCCCCTCCCTCTCCCCTCACCTCCAGCACCACTGTCCTCATGTCACCATCCCCTCCCTCTCCCCTCACCTCCAGCACCACTGTCCCCATGTCACCATCCCCTCCCTCTCCCCTCACCTCCAGCACCACTGTCCTCATGTCCCCTCCCTCTCCCCTCACCTCCAGCACCACTGTCCTCATGTCACCATCCCCTCCCTCTCCCCTCACCTCCAGCACCACTGTCCTCATGTCACCGCCCCTCTCCCCTCACCTCCAGCACCACTGTCCTCATGTCACCGCCCCTCTCCAGGTAATCTCGGGTGTCCGGGTGCTCGCGGAACGCGTGGGCCGCGGCCAGCGCGGCGTGGCAGCCCTGAGCCACCACGGCCCCCAGCGGCCACGAGCGAGCCAGGTCCCCCCGCAGCACCACGTACTGCACCAGGGAGGACCCCGACATGGCGAGGAGGGGAAGGGGCGGAGGGAAAGAGGGAAGGAAAGGAAAGAAAGAGGGACGGAAGGAAGGAAGGAGGGAAGGATGGAATGAATGGGCGCCGCCATCTTGTTGTACGGAACGGAAAAGGAGGTGAGCGTGATGACGCACTTCCGGCGGCGCTCGAGGCGGGAGATTCGAGGGTGAGTGGGGAGGGGTTTGGGTAAATTTCGGGAGTTTAGGGGGAATTTGGGGGGTAATTTGAGCGATTTGGAGCTCTGGAGGGTTTTGAAGGGGGTTTTGAGGGGATATTAAGGGGGTTCCGAAGGGAATCTGGGGGGACTTCGGGGAGTCCGGGGAGAATTTGGGGGATCTGGGGGATATTTGGGAGGGTTTTGAGGGGGAAGCTGGGGGATTTTGAGGGGGATTTAGGGGGGTCTGGGGGGAATTTGGGGCATTTGGGGGAGTCCGGGGGGAATTTGGGGGTCTGGGGGAATTTTGTGGGGGAATTTAGGGGGTTTCCAGGGGGGGTTTGGGGAAGAAATTGGGGGGTTTTGAGGAGGGCATGGGCGCCGCCATGTTGTTGTACGGCAGGGGAAGGGGGAGCGTGATGACGCACTTCCGGCGGAGCCTCAGGCGGGAGATTCGAGCCTGAGGTGTGAGCGGAGATGAGGGGAGGGAGTTCGGGGGGATGGGGGAATTTCGGCGAATTTGGGGGGTTCTGAGGGGAATCTGGGGGGAATTCTGGGTGTTTTGGGGAGTCTGGGGGGAATCTGGGGGTCTGGGAAGTTTTGAGAGGGAATTTTGGGCGGGTTTTCAGGGGGGATTTTGGGGGGGGGTCTGAGGAGGCCATGGGCGCCGCCATGTTGTTGTACGGCAGGGGAAGGGGGCGTGATGACGCACTTCCGGCGGCGCCTGAGGCGGGAGATTCGAGTCTGAGGTAGAAGCGGAGATAGGGGGCGCGGTTTGGGGGAATTTGGGGGGTTTTGGGGGAATTTAGGGGGTTTGGGAGGAATTTGGGGGTTTGGGAGGAATTTGGGGTTTCCGAGGGGAATCTGGGGAGAATTCGGGGTGTCTGGGGGAGTCCGGGGGAATTTGGGGGGTTTTAAAGGGGAGTTTGGGGGGAAGTTGGGAGTCTGGGGGAATTTTGGGGGGGAATTAGGGGGCGTTTTGAGGGGGGTTTTGGAGGGCTCTGAGGGGAATCTGGAGGGAATTCGGGGAATTCGCTCAGCCCCTCAAGGGGGGTCTTTCCTTGTTCCCTCCCTGGGACCCTTCCCAAATAAACCTCCTAAATCCCAAGTTCCCCTCCCAATTCCCAAATTACCCCCTCAATTCCCAAAATTCCTGCCCAATTCCCAACTTTCCCTCCCAATTCCCAAATGAACCTCCCAATTCCCAAATTTCCCTCCCAATTCCCAAATTCCCCTCCCAATTCCCAAATTCCCCTCCCAATTCCCAAATTCCCCCTCCCAATTCCCAAATTCCCCCCCCATTCCCAAATTTCCCTCCCAATTCCCAAATTTCCCTCCCAATTCCCAAATTCCCCTCCCAATTCCCAAATTCCCCTCCCAATTCCCAAATTCCCCTCCCAATTCCATCTCTTTTCCAGCCCCTGGATCCCTGGGGTCACTCCAGGAGGATTTGGAGCAGCAGGAGAAGGACAGGGAAGTTTTCCATAAGGATTTTCCCAAGGGATGGAGCTCAGGAAGGAGGAAGGAGGAAAATTGGAATCCCCCCAGGGTGAGTCTGGGGGGGTTTAACCATTCCTGGATTTTATCAACACCCAAAATCCCTTTTTTTTTACCCAAAATCCACTTCCCCCCCCCCCCCCAATCCCATCTTTGACTCTCTCTGAGCTGAGGGGAAATTAAAAAAACTTCCCAATTCCAGGAGCTCTTCCCAATTCCCAGCCAGGAGCTCTTCCCAGTTCCAGGAGCTCTTCCCAGTTCCAGGAGCTCTTCCCAATTCCCAACCTGGAATTGCCTGGAATGTGTCCTGGCTTTTCCCTGGGGATGGAATTCCATGAAAACCTCTCATTCCCTGTCCTCTCCCCCCTTGGAAAATCTATTCCAGGCTTTCCCTGGGGTGGGAATTCCCCTCTGGAATTTCATGGAATGGGTCTGGAATTTCTCTTCCAGAAATGTTGGCCCTTATTCCCCAAAATCCAGCTACTGGAATTCCATAAAAACCTCTCATTCCCTGAACTCCTCCCACTGGGAAAAGCCATTCCAGGCTCTCCCTGGGGCTGGAATTCCAACCTGGAATTGCCTGGAATGTGTTTGGCTTTTCCTGCCAGGAATACTGGCCCTTATTCCCCAAAATCCAGCCACAGGAATGCCATGAAAACCCCTCATTCCTTGTCCTCTTCCCACTGGAAAAATCCATTCCAGGCATTCCTTGGAGCCAGAATTCCCATCCTGGAATTCCCTCTTTTTCCCCCCCAGGGGTGCTGGCCCAGCTGGAATTCCTGGAGCGCCGGGAAGTGTTGGAATTCCGAGATCAGGAGAGCCGGGAGCGTCGGGAATCGCGGGAATTCCGGCTGCGATCCCGGGCTCAGGAATTGCGGCTCCGCAGGGATCGGCTGCGGGAAAAGCTGGAGAGGCTGGAAAAGCAGGTCTGGAAAACTGGGAATTCTGGGATTTCTGGGAATTCTGGGAGCGGCTTTTCCTGGAAAAATACAGCTGGTTTTCCCCCTGGGAATATCCAAGGTTTGGGATAATCTGGGATGTTCCTTTTCTGGGATTTCTGGGAATTCCAGGATTTCTGGGAGCGGCTTTTCCCAGGAAATCTCAGGGCTGTTTTCCCTCCTGGGAATATCCAAGGTTTGGGATAATCTGGGATGTTCCTTTTCTGGGATTTCTGGGAATTCTGGGAGTGGGTTTTCCCCCTAGGAATATCCAAGGCTTGGGATAATCTGGGATGTTCCTTTTCTGGGAATTCTGGGAATTTCTGGGATTTTGGGAGTGGGTTTTCCCCCTAGGAATATCCAAAGTTTGGGATAATCTGGGATGTTCCTTTTCTAGGATTTCTGGGAATTCCGGGATTTCTGGGAGCGGCTTTTCCCAGGAAATCACAGCTGTTTTCCCTCCTGGGAGTATCCAAAGTTTGGGATAATCTGGGAATGTTCCTTTTCCGGGATTTTTGGAGTCTCTTCCTTTTCCCGTATTTTTCAGGCGTCAGGAAAAGCGGGAATGGCTGCGGATCCGACCCCTCCTGACCCTCGGGAAGTCCTGGAATGGCGGATCCGGAGCCTCCGGGCCCTGCTCCGGCTTTTCCCCCTCACAGGTGACAATTCCAGAGGGTGGGAATTTTGTGGGAAAAGGAGGGGGGGTTTTTTCCCGGGAAAAGGGAAGGTTTGGGAAGCTGAGAGTGTTGGGAAAAGTGGGAATTGCTTGGTTTTTCCAGGGAATCTGAAGGAATTCTTGGGAATTGGGAGGGACATTTGGGAATTGGGAGGGAAATTTGGGAAGTTAATTTGGGAATTGGGAGGTTGATTGGGGAATTGGGAGGGAAATTTGGGAATTGGGAGCAAAATTTGGGATTTGGGGGGGGAAATTTGGGAATTGGGAGGTTTCCTTCGGAATTGGGAGGTTAATTTGGGAACTGGGAGGTTAATTTGGGAATTGGGAGGGAAATTTGGGAATTGGGTGGGAAATTTGGGAATTGGGAGGGAAATCTGGGAATTGGGAATTTACTTTCGGAATTGGGAATTTATTTTGGGAATTGGGAGGGGAATTTTGGAAGTTAATTTGGGAATTGGGAGGGGAATTTTGGAATTTGGGAAGTTAATTCTGGGATTGAGAGGGAAATTTGGGAATTGGGCAGGAAAAAATTTGGGAATTGGGCAGGAAATGAGGGAATTTGGGAAATTAATTCTGGAATTGGGAGGGAAATTTGGGAATTGGGAGGGAAATTTGGGAATTGGGAGGGAAATTTGGGAATTGGGAGGGAAATTTGGGATTTGGGCAGGAAATTTGGGAATTGGGAGGGGAATTTGGGAATTAGGGGGTAAATTAGGGAATGGGGAGGGAAATTTGGGAATTCGGAGGGAAATTTTGGGAACTGGGAAATTAATTTGGGAATTGGGTGGGAAATTTGGAAATTGGGAGGGAAATTTGGGAATTGGGAGGGAAATTTGGAAATTGGGAGGGAAATTTGGGAACTGGGAAGTTCATTTGGGAATTGGGAGGTTTCCTTGGGAACTGGGAGGGTAATTTGGGAATTCCCTGTCATTCCCAGGGATCCCTGGGAAGCTCTCCCACCCCTCATCCCTCTCATTCCCTGCCATTCCCAATTCCCAGGGATCAGCGGGAAGCTCTCCAAGCGAGGAGTTTTCCTGACCCTCAGCACTTCCTACGAGAATTCCCAGCTGGATTCTTTCCACCTGGAGCTCCAGGCCCTTCCCGAGCTCCGGATCCATCGCCATTCCATCCCCGCCTTCATCCCCCTGGAGAGGCTTTCCCGGGAATTCCTGCCCGGGAATCTCCGACGTTTCCTGGATCTGCTCTCCCAGCACCTCAACGGATTCGTGGGGAGGAGATTCCAGGCTGAGAAATTCCAGGTGCTTGGGAACGGTTGGGGAATTCCAGAGCATCCTGGAATGTTGGGAGAGGGTCTGGAATTCCACAGGGAATGGGGAGAGGGGAAATGGGAGAGCTGGGAATGGCCAGGCTGGAGAAGGGAAAGATCCAGGGAAAAGTTGGAGCCGCTTCCAGAGCCTGGAGAGCTGGAGAGGGATTTGGGATCAGGGCCTGGAAGGTCTGGAAGGACACAGGGAATGGCTTCCCACTGGGAAAGGGGAGATTGGGGTGGGAGATTGGGAAGGGATTCCCGGCTGGGAGGGGCTGGGCTGGAATTCCCAGGGAAGCTGTGGCTGCCCCTGGATGATCCCTGGGAATGTCCCAGGCTGGGTTGGATCCCCTGGGATAGCGGGAATTGTCCCTGAACATGGAATGGGATCATCCTGAAAATCCCTTCCCACCCAAACCATTCCATGATAAAGGCCACTCAGGATCCACTCAGAGGGGTTTTTATGGAATGTGGGGATGGAAAAGGCAGGGAAGGGGAAGGGAGCCCCTTCCCTGAGTGCCGAGATTCCCAGGGAACCCCCCCTTGTTCCCGGAACTCCTTCCCAGAGAGGAGTTGGGCTGGGGATGGATCCAATGTCAGGCTCTGGATCCAGGCTGGGAGAGCTGGGAATGGCCAGGCTGGAGCAGGGAAGGATCCAGGGAGAGCTTGGGAAGGAATTCCCAGCCAGGAGGGGCTGGGCTGGAATTCCCAGGGAAGCTGTGGCTGCCCCTGGATCCCTGGGAATATCCCAGGCTGGGTTGGATCCACCTGGAATAGCAGGACATGAATCATGGAATGGCTGAGGTTGGAAAAATCCCTCTGGAATCCTCAATCCAACCATTCCCATCCCTGCCAGGAATTCCCAAGGGCCACATCCCCAGGGACTGGGAATCCCTGCATGGATTGGGAATCCCCCCCATCCCTGGGAAGTTCATTCCAGTGCCCCACAGCCCTTTCCAGGTGGGAATTGTTCCCAATATTCCCACTCTCCCATCCCAATCTCCCCCCTCCCCCCCTCCAGGAACTCTTCTCCGACTGGATCCAAGGAATTCCCCAAGGGAATTCCCTCTGCAACCTCCTGAAATTCCGCTACAGCCTGGCCAGGAAGAGCCGGAATTTCCCATTCCAGGCCCGGCTCCTGTACCGGGATCCCTGCAGGAGCCTCCCCACGGACGTGTCCGTGTCCTGTTCCCGTGAGTTGGAATTTCCTGGGATTGCTTTGGGATTGGGGAGGGGTTGGGAAATGGATTTGAGGGGGGGTTTTCCAGCTCCAAAATTCCCTGTCGGGAAGGGGAGAGGTGTCCCCAATTCCCAGGGAATGAGGGATGAAAGGAGAGGGAATATTGGGAGCGATTCCCACATGGAAAGGGCTCTCCAGTCCTGGAATTGCTGGAATCTCATCCCTGCAGGGATTCCCGATCCCTGTGGATCCCGGAATCCTGGGAGGGGTTGGGATCTTCGCTCCAAGAAATGGAGAGGCTGGAATGTTTTCCAGGGAAAGGGATGGAATTGGGGAAGGGGCTGGAGCAGCGGGAATAATTCCCAGGGAATTAGGGCCAGGAGGAGAGGGAATATCAGGAACAATTCCCGCCTGGAAATGGTGGTGAAACATTGGGATGAACTTCCCAGGGCAGGGCTGGATTCCCAATCCCTGCAGGGATTCCCAATCCCTGGGGATGTGGCCCTTGGGGATTCCTGGCAGTGCTGGGAATGGTTGGACTCCGGAATTCCGGAGGGATTTTCCATCCTGAGCCATCCCTGAGGATTCCGGGCCATCCTGGCACTGTCCCAGCTCCTCCAAAACCTCCCCTGGCAGGAATTTTCCGGATTCCTGGATCCCCAATTCCCAGGGAATGAGGGCCAGGAGGGAGAGGGAACAACCTCCAGCTGGGCCAGAGGAGGTTCTGGTGGGATTTTGGGAACGATTCCCACCTGGAATGGGTTGTCCAGCCCTGGCAGGGGTGGATCCCCCATCCCTGGAGGTTTTTCGGGATACCCTGGATGTGGGATCATCCCCACGGGCCGGGTTTGGATCCGAGGTCGGGCCGGATGATCCCGGAGCTCCTTCCCGACCCCGATTCCCACGGAATTCCCATTTTACAGCAGATGCTCCGGGTAATCTGGCGGCGCAGTTGGAGCAGCACTCAGAGCTGTTCCGGAAGGTTCCGCTCCACAGGGCATTCCAGAGCCTCGTCGGAGCTCCCTGAGCCCCCTCCGGAATCCGGACGGGAATTCCGATGCCTTCCCGACCTCCCCCTTCCCGCTCCGGCTTTTCCATGGATTGGCAGCGTTCCCACCTCATCTTGGGATCTCTCCCTTGTTTGTTGGTGCCGCAGAATTCCTGGTTCTGTATAAAAAATCTGGGATTTGGAGTGGGAAGTGGTGTCGGAATTCTGGGATTTGGAGTGGGAAATGGGTGTTGGAATTCTGGGATTTCCAGTGGGAAATGGGTGTTGGAATTCTGGGATTTCCATTGGGAAACAGTGTTGGAATTCTGGGATTTCCAGTGGGAAACGGTGTCGGAATTCTGGGATTTCCAGTGGGAAATGGGTGTTGGAATTCTGGGATTTCCGTTGGGAAACAGTGTTGGAATTCTGGGATTTCCAGTGGGAAATGTTGTTGGAATTCCGGGATTTCCGTTGGGAAACAGTGTTGGAATTCTGGGATTTCCAGTGGGAAGTGGTGTCGGAATTCCGGGATTTGCAGTGGGAAACAGTGTCAGAATTCCAGGATTTCCAGGTTGGATCCCCTGGGATAGCGGGAAGTGCCAGGATTGGATCTGGATCATCTTTAAGATCCCTTCCCAGCCAAACCTTTCGGTGATTCCATGATTTAGGACGCGCAGCCGACGGGCTCAATGATTTATCCGCTCCGGTGTGGGGAGACTCCGTGATTTCATCAAACGGCCCCGAAAACAAAATGGTTTTCCTCGAACTTTAAACCCAACTTTTTCCCTGTCAGTAAAACCGGCCGGGGTCGCCACACGCCGAGCAGGGGCTGAGATGGCAACGTTAATGCCCGGTTATCGGGGCATGAGGGGGATGAGGGGGATGAAGGATTGAGGGGGATGAAGGGGAAGGGAGATGAAGGAATGAGGGGGCTGAGGGAGCTGAGGGCTGATGGATTGAGGGGGCTGAGGGCTGATGGATTGAGGGAGCTGAGGGCGGATGGATTGAGGGAGCTGAGGGCTGATGGATTGAGGGAGCTGAGGGAGCTGAGGGCTGATGGATTGAAGGGGCTGAGTGGGCTGAGGGATTGAGGGGGCTGAGTGGGCTCAGGGCTGATGGATTGAGGGACACTCAGCTGAGTGGGCTGAGGGATTGAGTGGGCTCAGTGGAGCTGAGGGGGCTGAGGGCTGATGGATTGAAGGGGCTGAGTGGGCTGAGGGCTGATGGACTGACGGGGCTGGCTGAGTGGGCTCGGGGGCTGAGGGCTAATGGATTGAGAGAGCTGAGTGGGCTCAGGGCTGATGGATTGAGAGGGCTGAGGGCTGATGGATTGAGGGGGCTGAGAGGGCTGAGGGCTGATGGATTGAGGGAGCTGAGGGCTGATGGATTGAGGGAGCTGAGGGCTGATGGATTGAAGGGGCTGAGTGGGCTGAGGGATTGAGGGGGCTGAGTGGGCTCAGGGCTGATGGATTGAGGGACACTCAGCTGAGTGGGCTGAGGGATTGAGTGGGCTCAGTGGAGCTGAGGGGGCTGAGGGCTGATGGACTGAAGGGGCTGAGTAGGCTGAGGGCTGATGGATTGAGTGGGCTGAGTGCTGATGGACTGACGAGGCTGGCTGAGTGGGCTCGGGGGCTGAGGGCTGATGGATTAAGAGAGCTGAGAGGGCTGATGGATTAAGAGAGCTGAGAGGGCTGAGGGCTGATGGATTGAGGGGGCTGAGGGAGCTGAGGGCTGATTGAGGGGCCTGAGGGAGCTGAGGGCTGATAGACTGAGTGGGCTCGGGAGTTGAGGGTGGATGGATTGAGGGAGCTGAGGGCTGATGGATTGAGGGAGCTGAGGGCTGATGGACTGAGGGAGCTGAGGGCTGATGGACTGAGGGAGCTGAGGGAGCTGAGGGCTGATAGACTGAGTGGGCTCGGGAGTTGAGGGCGGATGGATTGAGGGAGCTGAGGGCTGATGGATTGAGGGGGCGGAGGGCTGATGGACCGAGGGGCCCGAGGGAGAGGAGGCGGCTCACGGACCGACCGTAACACCGCCTCCAACCGGCGCCGGGACTCCCCGCCCGCCTCTGGCGCCGCTCTCGCCGCAGCTCCGCCATGGGCGCCCGAGGGGGCGGGACTTTCCCCGGCCGGGGCGAGCCGCCATTGGCCGGCGTTGCGGCACCGCCTCTCGCCATTGGTGGATCCCGGCCCGCCTTCCTCCTCCTTCCCCCCCCCCCCCCCCTCGCGCCGCGGGCGGGCGGGCGGGGGCGCGAACGTGCGGCGCGCGCTGTTCCCTCAGCCGGGGGGCGCGCGCGGCGCCTCGTGGGGAACCGCACGTAGCCAGGGCGGGGGGGGGGAGCGGGCAGGGCACGCGCCGTTCCCGCCAGCGCCGGGGGGCGGGAATGGCGGGGGGGGCCGGGGGGCCCGTCAGGGACGTCACGGGAGAGGGAGAGGGACAGGGAGACGGGAATGGGGTGTGAGTGTGAGTGTTGACAGTGTGCGTGAATGTCTGTGTGAATGTGAGTGTGTGAATGTGTGAGTTTAAGTGTGAGTGAAAGTGTGAGTGTGTGTGAGGGGCAGCCGTGAGGGGAGATGGAAGAGTGTCTATAAAGGGAACATCATGGGGGAGATGAGAGGTGTCAGTGGATGAGGGGTCAGTGACCATCAGAGGAGATGAGGGGCAGCCATGAGGAGAGCATGGCGGGAGATGAGGGGTGTCCATGAGGGAAGATCATGAGGGAGATGAGGGGTGCCCATGAGAGGAGATCATGAGGGAGATGAAGCGAGATCATGGAGGAAGATGAGGGTTGTCCATGGGGCGTGAAGGACAGCTGTGAGCAGAGATCATGAGGGAGATGAGGGGCAGCCATGAGGTAGCTGTAAGTGGAGAGCATGAGGGGAGAGGAGGGGTGTCCATGAGGGAAGATCATGGGGGAGATCAGAGGTGTCCATGAGGGGGGATCATGAGGGAGATGAGGGTTGTCCATGGGGCGTGAGGGGCAACTGTGAGGGGAGATCATGAGGGAGATGAAGGGTTTCCTTGAGAGATCATGAGGTAGATGAAGGGTTTCCTTGAGAGATCATGAGGTAGATGAAGGGTTTCCTTGAGAGATCATGAGGGAGATGAGGGGAGATCATGGAGGAAGATGAGGGTTGTCCATGGGGCATGAGGGGCAACTATGAGGGGAGATCATGAGGGAGATGAGGGACGGCCATAGGGTGTGAGGGGCAGCTGTAAGGGGAGAGCGTGGCGGGAGAGGACGGGTGTCCATGAGGGAAGATCATGGGGGAGATCAGAGGTGTCCATGAGGGGGGATCATGAGGGAGATGAAGGGTTTCCTTGAGAGATCATGAGGGAGATGAGGCGAGATCATGGAGGAAGATGAGGGTTGTTCATGGGGCGTGAGGGGCGACTGTGAGGGGAGATCATGAGGGAGATGAGGGGCGGCCATAGGGTGTGAGGGGCAGCCCTGAGGGGAGATGATGAGTGGCCATGAGGGATGATGGATCAGTGACCATCAGGGCAGATGAAGGGTGGCCATGGGATGTGAGGGGCAGCCGTGAGGGGACATCATGGGTGAGATGAGGGGTGTCCATGAGGGAAGATCATGGGTGAGATGAGGGGTGTCCATGAGGGAAGATCATGGGTGAGATGAGGGGTGTCCATGAGGGAAGATCATGGGTGAGATTAGGGGTGTCCATGAGGGAAGATCATGGGGGACATGAGGGGTGTCCATGAGGGGAAATCATGGGTGAGATGAGGAGTGTCCATGAGGGAAGATCATGGGGGACATGAGGGGTGTCCATGAGGGAAGATCGTGGGGGACATGAGGGGTGTCCGTGAGGGGAAATCATGGGGAGAGATGAGGGGTGTCCATGAGGGGAAATCATGGGGAGAGATGAGGGGCGCCCATGAGGGGAGATAATAACTCATTTTTCATTTTAATTCTCATTTTAACCAGGCACTGAGGTGACTTAGAAGCCCAAGTCTGAGGAGCTCGGGAGGAAATTTAAGAGCACTGCTGGAAATAAAAGGTTTTGGCTCGTGTTTGGGTGCGTTGGAGAAGGTACCTTGTTTTTAATGGAGAAAAAAATAATACAGATACATTGTTGAGAAATCACGTGAGGTTTTGTCTTTTCTATGATAAAAACCCCTCCCTGTCCCAACATTTTACCTCGGACAACAGCAGTAAAATCCCACCTACGTTATGTTTATTAGTTGGTGGCAAAAATACACGTTTTTTTGAGGCTGGAAACAGGCCCAGTGTTTGCACATCAGCTCTGGCATAACGCTCTATAAAGGGACAAAAGCAGCAAAATTAGGGGTTTTTGTCGTGGGGACAAAAAGCTGAGGGTTTGAAGGGGGGGGAATAGGGGGAATCAGTGCAGGGGGAGCCCCAATCCCTTGGGAAGGGGGTGATGGAGGCTCCAGCTGCAGTACTGGGACCCTCCAAGGTGTAGGATAAGGAGAGCGGGGTGTTAGGGAGCCACTTCCCTTGGGAAGGAGGTGATGGGGAGTCCCATCCCTTGGGAAGAGGGTGAGGGAGGGAAGCCTCTTCCCTTGGGAAGCACGACCCCATCCCTTGGGAAGAGGGTGAGGGAGGGAAGCCTCTTCCCTTGGGAAGCACGACCCCATCCCTTGGGAAGAGGGTGAGGGAGGGAAGCCTCTTCCCTTGGGAAGCACGACCCCATCCCTTGGGAAGAGGGTGAGGGAGGGAAGCCTCTTCCCTTGGGAAGCACGACCCCATCCCTTGGGAAGAGGGTGAGGGAGGGAAGCCTCTTCCCTTGGGAAGCACGACCCCATCCCTTGGGAAGAGGGTGAGGGAGGGAAGCCTCTTCCCTTGGGAAGCGCGACCCCATCCCTTGGGAAGGGGTTGCAGGGGGAGCCCCAGCCCTTCAGAGGCAAAACCCTCCAACGGGACAAAACTTAAAATACACAAAACCCTCCAAAATAAACTAAAAAAAAAAAAAAAACACACAAACAAACCAACGCAGGCTTTGTAAGAGCAGCACAGCTTTAGGAAGCGAGAAGAAACGACCCCCGCACCCACTCAGGTGAACAGCGGAGTCCCGGGGGCCTCATCCCGGCCCGGTGGGAGGGGGAGACCAGGGAAGAACCAGAGAGAACCGGGGGGAACCGGGAAGAACCAGGAGGCAACCGGGGGGACTAGGAAGAACCGGGGGGACTGGGAAGAACCGGGGGGACTGGGAAGAACAGGGGGAGACGCGGAACGAACCGTGGGGCCACTCCCCGGAGCCCCGCGGGCACCCCCGGGCCGGGCCGGGCCGGGTCGGGCCGGCAGATCCCGGCGGGGCCGCGGCCGGGGCCGTGGCGGCGGGGGCGTTGCATTTGAAGGCAGCGGCGGAGCCAATGCGCAGGAAGGGGCCGAGCATGTGGGGAAGGTTGTTTACACCAGCCCGGCCCCGGGAGCTTTAACCCGGCCGGCGGCGAGGAGAAGGCTCGGAGCGAGGGGCTGCCCCCCGAGGCGCTGTGAGTAGCCGGCGGCGCGGCATCCCTCCCCCCCTCCCTCACGCCTTCCTCTCCTCCTCCTCCTCGGCCGGGAGAAAAGGGAAAAAAAAAAAAAAAAAAGGAGGGAAAAGAGCAAAATAATAATAATACTTAAAAAAAAAAAAAAAAAAAAAAAAGAAACCAACCCACCAGACCCCGCGCGCGCGGGAGCGGCGGTTCCCGCCCGGCCGCGGCTCCTCCCCAGCCCCGCCCGGCCCGGCCCGGCCCGGCCCGGCCCGGCCTGGCCTGAGGGAGAAACCGGGAACGGGGAACCGAGCGGGGGAAACGGGGCCGCTCAAAAAACAACCAGAGCCGGGGGAGCGGGGCGGGAGCCGAGCCGGAGGTAAGCGGGGGTCGCAGCGGGAAGACCCCCAACCCCCCCGAGCTCTCCCAAACCCCCGAGCTCTCCCCAAACCCCCGAGCTCTCCCCAAACCCCCGAGCTCTCCCCAAACCCCGAGCTCTCCCCAAACCCCCGAGCTCTCCCCAAACCCCCGAGCTCTCCCAAACCCCCGAGCTCTCCCCAAACCCCCGAGCTCTCCCCAAACCCCCGAGCTCTCCCCAAACCCCCGAGCTCTCCCAAACCCCCGAGCTCTCCCCAAACCCCCGAGCTCTCCCCAACAACCCCGAGCTCTCCCAAACCCCCGAGCTCTCCCCAAACCCCGAGCTCTCTCAAACCCCCGAGCTCTCCCAACCCCCGAGCTCTCCCCAAACCCCGAGCTCTCCTCAAACCCCGAGCTCCGGCCGGTTCAGCGCTGCCTCCCCCGTCCCCTCCCCACACACCCCGGGGCTCTGCCGGTCCTGGGGTGAGAACCCCCCTTCTCCGAGTGCTGCCAGACCCCCCTGGGCATCTTACCCCGGGGGTCTGTGCCCTCCTCCCCCCTCCCCAACCCGGTGCTTGTGCCCCTCTATCCCTCTACGTGCCCAGTCGGTGTCTGTGCCCTCCCTCCTCCCCATCCCGGGATGTGCCCACCCATCCTGGTGCCTGTGTCCCCCCTATCCCCCCATTATCCCTGTGCCCAGCCGGTGTCTGTGTGCCCCCCAATCCTGGTGGATGCCCACCCCTGCCCGGTGCCTGTGTCCACCCCTCCATCATCCCGGTGCATTTCCCATTCCCCCATCCCGGTCCATGCCCATCTCTGCCTGTTCCCCCCCAATCCCAGTCCATGCCCACCTCTGCCTGTTCCCCCCCACCCCAATCCCGGTCCATGCCCACCTCTGCCTGTTCCCCCCACCCCAATCCCGGTCCATGCCCACCTCTGCCTGTTCCCCCCCACCCCAATCCCGGTCCATGCCCACCTCTGCCTGTTCCCCCCCTCAATCCCGGTCCATGCCCACCTCTGCCTGTTCCCCCACCCCAATCCATGCCCACCTCTGCCTGTTCCCCCCCAATCCCGGTCCATGCCCACCTCTGCCTGTTCCCCCTCAATCCCGGTCCATGCCCACCTCTGCCTGTTCCCCCACCCCAATCCATGCCCACCTCTGCCTGTTCCACCCCAATCCCGGTCCATGCCCACCTCTGCCTGTTCCCCCCCTCAATCCCGGTCCATGCCCACCTCTGCCTGTTCCCCCCCACCCCAATCCCGGTCCATGCCCACCTCTGCCTGTTCCTCAATCCCGGTCCATGCCCACCTCTGCCTGTTCCCCCCCTCAATCCCGGTCCATGCCCATCTCTGCCTGTTCCCCCCCTCAATCCCGGTCCATGCCCACCTCTGCCTGTTCCTCAATCCCGGTCCATGCCCACCTCTGCCTGTTCCCCCCCAATCCCGCTCCATGCCCACCTCTGCCTGTTCCCCCACCCCAATCCCGGTCCATGCCCACCTCTGCCTGTTCCCCCCACCCCAATCCCGGTCCATGCCCACCTCTGCCTGTTCCCCCACCTCAATCCCGGTCCATGCCCACCTCTGCCTGTTCCTCAATCCCGGTCCATGCCCACCTCTGCCTGTTCCCCCCCAATCCCGCTCCATGCCCACCTCTGCCTGTTCCCCCACCCATCCCGGTCCATGCCCACCTCTGCCTGTTCCCCCACCCCAATCCCGCTCCATGCCCACCTCTGCCTGTTCCCCCCCAATCCCGCTCCATGCCCACCTCTGCCTGTTCCCCCCCAATCCCGGTCCATGCCCACCTCTGCCTGTTCCCCCACCCCAATCCCGGTCCATGCCCACCTCTGCCTGTTCCACCCCAATCCCGGTCCATGCCCACCTCTGCCTGTTCCTCAATCCCGCTCCATGCCCACCTCTGCCTGTTCCCCCCACCCCAATCCCGGTCCATGCCCACCTCTGCCTGTTCCCCCACCCCAATCCATGCCCACCTCTGCCTGTTCCCCCCCAATCCCAGTCCATGCCCACCTCTGCCTGTTCCCCCCCACCCCAATCCCGGTCCATGCCCACCTCTGCCTGTTCCCCCCCACCCCAATCCCGGTCCATGCCCACCTCTGCCTGTTCCCCCCCTCAATCCCGGTCCATGCCCACCTCTGCCTGTTCCTCAATCCCGGTCCATGCCCACCTCTGCCTGTTCCCCCCACCCCAATCCCGGTCCATGCCCACCTCTGCCTGTTCCCCCCCTCAATCCCGGTCCATGCCCACCTCTGCCTGTTCCCCCACCCCAATCCCGGTCCATGCCCACCTCTGCCTGTTCCCCCCCACCCCAATCCCGGTCCATGCCCACCTCTGCCTGTTCCCCCCACCCCAGTCCCGCTCCATGCCCACCTCTGCCTGTTCCACCCCAATCCCGGTCCATGCCCACCTCTGCCTGTTCCCCCACCCATCCCGGTCCATGCCCACCTCTGCCTGTTCCCCCACCCATCCCGGTCCATGCCAGCCCTCCATCCCAGCACACATCCCTCCCTTCCCGGCTTTCCCGGTCCGTGTGTCCCCCTCCCTCCCTCCCTCCCTCCCTCCTTCCCTGCCCGTGCCCGTCCCCTGCCCCTCGCACACGTGCCCTGCCCGGTGCCGCCCTCCTTGGCAGGCCTGGGCATCCTCCTCCTCTTCCTCCTCCTCCTCCTCCTCCTCCTCCTCCTCCTCCTCCTCCTCCAGCCACGAATCCCTGTGCCCGCTCCCAGAAAATGCCAACTTCCCGCCCTTTCCTTTCCTGGCTGCCCTCTCTGCCTTTGGGAATTCTCCCTGCCCTCCCTGGCACCAAAAAAAAACCCATGGATGTGGTCGGGAGTGCGACCTCCAAAGGTGTTTTCCTTCCCCCCCTGGCATTGTTTCCCTCGGGAATTGCCCGGCAGTGGATGAGGCTCGGGGAGTCTTCCTTTCCCGAGCTGTGGTGGAATTAGGAGGGAAAAACTCTTGGAAGTGCTGAGTTTTGTTGTTTTACTGTCTGGGAGTGTTGGGAGTTCGGTTCTGACTTGGGGTCAGCAGATCCTTGGTTTAATACAGGCCCGAAATCTGCATTTCCCTGTGGATATCCCTGTGGATATCCCTGTGGATCCCCCTGTGGATATCCCTGTGGATATCCCTGTGGATATCCCTGTGGATATCCCTGTGGATCCCCCTGTGGATATCCCTGTGGATCCCCCTGTGGATATCCCTGTGGATCCCCCTGTGGATATCCCTGTGGATATCCCTGTGGATATCCCTGTGGATATCCCTGTGGATCCCCCTGTGGATATCCCTGTGGATATCCCTGTGGATATCCCTGTGGATATCCCTGTGGATATCCCTGTGGATCCCCCTGTGGATATCCCTGTGGATATCCCTGTGGATCCCCCTGTGGATATCCCTGTGGATATCCCTGTGGATATCCCTGTGGATCCCCCTGTGGATATCCCTGTGGATATCCCTGTGGATCCCCCTGTGGATATCCCTGTGGATATCCCTGTGGATATCCCTGTGGATATCCCTGTGGATATCCCTGTGGATATCCCTGTGGATCCCCCTGTGGATATCCCTGTGGATATCCCTGTGGATATCCCTGTGGATATCCCTGTGGATCCCCCTGTGGATATCCCTGTGGATATCCCTGTGGATATCCCTGTGGATATCCCTGTGGATATCCCTGTGGATCCCCCTGTGGATATCCCTGTGGATATCCCTGTGGATATCCCTGTGGATCCCCCTGTGGATATCCCTGTGGATATCCCTGTGGATCCCCCTGTGGATCCCCCTGTGGATCCCCCTGTGGATCCCCCTGTGGATATCCCTGTGGATATCCCTGTGGATCCCCCTGTGGATATCCCTGTGGATATCCCTGTGGATATCCCTGTGGATATCCCTGTGGATCCCCCTGTGGATCCCCCTGTGGATCCCCCTGTGGATATCCCTGTGGATATCCCTGTGGATATCCCTGTGGATCCCCCTGTGGATCCCCCTGTGGATATCCCTGTGGATATCCCTGTGGATCCCCCTGTGGATATCCCTGTGGATATCCCTGTGGATCCCCCTGTGGATATCCCTGTGGATATCCCTGTGGATCCCCCTGTGGATATCCCTGTGGATATCCCTGTGGATATCCCTGTGGATCCCCCTGTGGATATCCCTGTGGATATCCCTGTGGATATCCCTGTGGATATCCCTGTGGATCCCCCTGTGGATATCCCTGTGGATCCCCCTGTGGATCCCCCTGTGGATATCCCTATGGATATCCCTGTGGATATCCCTGTGGATCCCCCTGTGGATATCCCTGTGGATATCCCTGTGGATCCCCCTGTGGATCCCCCTGTGGATATCCCTGTGGATCCCCCTGTGGATATCCCTGTGGATATCCCTGTGGATCCCCCTGTGGATCCCCCTGTGGATATCCCTGTGGATATCCCTGTGGATATCCCTGTGGATCCCCCTGTGGATATCCCTGTGGATATCCCTGTGGATCCCCCTGTGGATATCCCTGTGGATCCCCCTGTGGATCCCCCTGTGGATATCCCTGTGGATATCCCTGTGGATCCCCCTGTGGATATCCCTGTGGATATCCCTGTGGATCCCCCTGTGGATATCCCTGTGGATATCCCTGTGGATCCCCCCTGTGGATCCCCCCTGTGGATCCCCCTGTGGATATCCCTGTGGATATCCCTGTGGATATCCCTGTGGATATCCCTGTGGATCCCCCTGTGGATATCCCTGTGGATATCCCTGTGGATATCCCTGTGGATATCCCTGTGGATATCCCTGTGGATCCCCCTGTGGATATCCCTGTGGATATCCCTGTGGATATCCCTGTGGATATCCCTGTGGATCCCCCTGTGGATCCCCCTGTGGATCCCCCTGTGGATATCCCTGTGGATCCCCCTGTGGATATCCCTGTGGATATCCCTGTGGATATCCCTGTGGATATCCCTGTGGATATCCCTGTGGATATCCCTGTGGATCCCCCTGTGGATATCCCTGTGGATCCCCCTGTGGATATCCCTGTGGATATCCCTGTGGATCCCCCTGTGGATATCCCTGTGGATATCCCTGTGGATATCCCTGTGGATATCCCTGTGGATCCCCCTGTGGATATCCCTGTGGATATCCCTGTGGATATCCCTGTGGATCCCCCTGTGGATCCCCCTGTGGATATCCCTGTGGATCCCCCTGTGGATATCCCTGTGGATATCCCTGTGGATCCCCCTGTGGATATCCCTGTGGATCCCCCTGTGGATATCCCTGTGGATATCCCTGTGGATATCCCTGTGGATATCCCTGTGGATATCCCTGTGGATATCCCTGTGGATATCCCTGTGGATCCCCCTGTGGATATCCCTGTGGATATCCCTGTGGATATCCCTGTGGATATCCCTGTGGATCCCCCTGTGGATATCCCTGTGGATATCCCTGTGGATATCCCTGTGGATATCCCTGTGGATATCCCTGTGGATATCCCTGTGGATCCCCCTGTGGATATCCCTGTGGATATCCCTGTGGATCCCCCTGTGGATATCCCTGTGGATCCCCCTGTGGATCCCCCTGTGGATATCCCTGTGGATATCCCTGTGGATATCCCTGTGGATCCCCCTGTGGATATCCCTGTGGATATCCCTGTGGATCCCCCTGTGGATATCCCTGTGGATCCCCCTGTGGATATCCCTGTGGATCCCCCTGTGGATATCCCTGTGGATCCCCCTGTGGATCCCCCTGTGGATCCCCCTGTGGATATCCCTGTGGATATCCCTGTGGATCCCCCTGTGGATCCCCCTGTGGATATCCCTGTGGATATCCCTGTGGATCCCCCTGTGGATATCCCTGTGGATATCCCTGTGGATCCCCCTGTGGATATCCCTGTGGATATCCCTGTGGATATCCCTGTGGATCCCCCTGTGGATCCCCCTGTGGATCCCCCTGTGGATATCCCTATGGATATCCCTGTGGATATCCCTGTGGATCCCCCTGTGGATCCCCCTGTGGATATCCCTGTGGATATCCCTGTGGATATCCCTGTGGATATCCCTGTGGATATCCCTGTGGATCCCCCTGTGGATATCCCTGTGGATATCCCTGTGGATATCCCTGTGGATATCCCTGTGGATCCCCCTGTGGATATCCCTGTGGATCCCCCTGTGGATATCCCTGTGGATCCCCCTGTGGATCCCCCTGTGGATATCCCTGTGGATATCCCTGTGGATATCCCTGTGGATATCCCTGTGGATCCCCCTGTGGATATCCCTGTGGATATCCCTGTGGATATCCCTGTGGATCCCCCTGTGGATCCCCCTGTGGATATCCCTGTGGATCCCCCTGTGGATCCCCCTGTGGATATCCCTGTGGATATCCCTGTGGATATCCCTGTGGATCCCCCTGTGGATCCCCCTGTGGATATCCCTGTGGATATCCCTGTGGATATCCCTGTGGATCCCCCTGTGGATATCCCTGTGGATCCCCCTGTGGATCCCCCTGTGGATATCCCTGTGGATCCCCCTGTGGATATCCCTGTGGATATCCCTGTGGATCCCCCTGTGGATATCCCTGTGGATCCCCCTGTGGATATCCCTGTGGATATCCCTGTGGATCCCCCTGTGGATATCCCTGTGGATATCCCTGTGGATCCCCCTGTGGATATCCCTGTGGATATCCCTGTGGATATCCCTGTGGATATCCCTGTGGATATCCCTGTGGATCCCCCTGTGGATATCCCTGTGGATATCCCTGTGGATATCCCTGTGGATATCCCTGTGGATATCCCTGTGGATCCCCCTGTGGATATCCCTGTGGATATCCCTGTGGATCCCCCTGTGGATATCCCTGTGGATATCCCTGTGGATATCCCTGTGGATATCCCTGTGGATATCCCTGTGGATCCCCCTGTGGATATCCCTGTGGATCCCCCTGTGGATATCCCTGTGGATATCCCTGTGGATATCCCTGTGGATATCCCTGTGGATCCCCCTGTGGATATCCCTGTGGATCCCCCTGTGGATATCCCTGTGGATATCCCTGTGGATATCCCTGTGGATATCCCTGTGGATCCCCCTGTGGATATCCCTGTGGATCCCCCTGTGGATATCCCTGTGGATATCCCTGTGGATCCCCCTGTGGATATCCCTGTGGATCCCCCTGTGGATATCCCTGTGGATATCCCTGTGGATCCCCCTGTGGATATCCCTGTGGATCCCCCTGTGGATCCCCCTGTGGATATCCCTGTGGATATCCCTGTGGATATCCCTGTGGATATCCCTGTGGATATCCCTGTGGATCCCCCTGTGGATATCCCTGTGGATATCCCTGTGGATATCCCTGTGGATCCCCCTGTGGATCCCCCTGTGGATATCCCTGTGGATATCCCTGTGGATATCCCTGTGGATCCCCCTGTGGATATCCCTGTGGATATCCCTGTGGATATCCCTGTGGATATCCCTGTGGATATCCCTGTGGATCCCCCTGTGGATATCCCTGTGGATATCCCTGTGGATATCCCTGTGGATCCCCCTGTGGATCCCCCTGTGGATATCCCTGTGGATCCCCCTGTGGATATCCCTGTGGATATCCCTGTGGATATCCCTGTGGATATCCCTGTGGATCCCCCTGTGGATATCCCTGTGGATATCCCTGTGGATATCCCTGTGGATCCCCCTGTGGATATCCCTGTGGATCCCCCTGTGGATCCCCCTGTGGATATCCCTGTGGATATCCCTGTGGATATCCCTGTGGATATCCCTGTGGATATCCCTGTGGATATCCCTGTGGATCCCCCTGTGGATATCCCTGTGGATATCCCTGTGGATCCCCCTGTGGATATCCCTGTGGATATCCCTGTGGATATCCCTGTGGATATCCCTGTGGATATCCCTGTGGATATCCCTGTGGATCCCCCTGTGGATATCCCTGTGGATATCCCTGTGGATATCCCTGTGGATCCCCCTGTGGATATCCCTGTGGATATCCCTGTGGATATCCCTGTGGATCCCCCTGTGGATATCCCTGTGGATCCCCCTGTGGATATCCCTGTGGATATCCCTGTGGATCCCCCTGTGGATATCCCTGTGGATATCCCTGTGGATCCCCCTGTGGATATCCCTGTGGATATCCCTGTGGATATCCCTGTGGATCCCCCTGTGGATATCCCTGTGGATATCCCTGTGGATATCCCTGTGGATCCCCCTGTGGATATCCCTGTGGATCCCCCTGTGGATCCCCCTGTGGATATCCCTGTGGATATCCCTGTGGATATCCCTGTGGATCCCCCTGTGGATCCCCCTGTGGATCCCCCTGTGGATCCCCCTGTGGATATCCCTGTGGATATCCCTGTGGATATCCCTGTGGATCCCCCTGTGGATATCCCTGTGGATATCCCTGTGGATCCCCCTGTGGATATCCCTGTGGATATCCCTGTGGATCCCCCTGTGGATCCCCCTGTGGATATACCTGTGGATATCCCTGTGGATCCCCCTGTGGATATCCCTGTGGATATCCCTGTGGATATCCCTGTGGATATCCCTGTGGATATCCCTGTGGATATCCCTGTGGATCCCCCTGTGGATATCCCTGTGGATCCCCCTGTGGATATCCCTGTGGATATCCCTGTGGATATCCCTGTGGATATCCCTGTGGATATCCCTGTGGATATCCCTGTGGATCCCCCTGTGGATATCCCTGTGGATCCCCCTGTGGATCCCCCTGTGGATATCCCTGTGGATATCCCTGTGGATATCCCTGTGGATCCCCCTGTGGATATCCCTGTGGATATCCCTGTGGATCCCCCTGTGGATATCCCTGTGGATCCCCCTGTGGATATCCCTGTGGATATCCCTGTGGATATCCCTGTGGATCCCCCTGTGGATCCCCCTGTGGATATCCCTGTGGATATCCCTGTGGATATCCCTGTGGATATCCCTGTGGATCCCCCTGTGGATATCCCTGTGGATATCCCTGTGGATCCCCCTGTGGATATCCCTGTGGATATCCCTGTGGATCCCCCTGTGGATATCCCTGTGGATATCCCTGTGGATCCCCCTGTGGATATCCCTGTGGATATCCCTGTGGATATCCCTGTGGATCCCCCTGTGGATATCCCTGTGGATATCCCTGTGGATCCCCCTGTGGATATCCCTGTGGATATCCCTGTGGATATCCCTGTGGATATCCCTGTGGATCCCCCTGTGGATATCCCTGTGGATATCCCTGTGGATATCCCTGTGGATCCCCCTGTGGATATCCCTGTGGATATCCCTGTGGATATCCCTGTGGATCCCCCTGTGGATCCCCCTGTGGATATCCCTGTGGATCCCCCTGTGGATATCCCTGTGGATATCCCTGTGGATATCCCTGTGGATCCCCCTGTGGATCCCCCTGTGGATCCCCCTGTGGATATCCCTGTGGATATCCCTGTGGATATCCCTATGGATATCCCTGTGGATATCCCTGTGGATATCCCTGTGGATATCCCTGTGGATCCCCCTGTGGATCCCCCTGTGGATCCCCCTGTGGATATCCCTGTGGATATCCCTGTGGATCCCCCTGTGGATATCCCTGTGGATCCCCCTGTGGATATCCCTGTGGATCCCCCTGTGGATATCCCTGTGGATATCCCTGTGGATATCCCTGTGGATATCCCTGTGGATCCCCCTGTGGATATCCCTGTGGATCCCCCTGTGGATCCCCCTGTGGATATCCCTGTGGATATCCCTGTGGATATCCCTGTGGATATCCCTGTGGATCCCCCTGTGGATATCCCTGTGGATCCCCCTGTGGATATCCCTGTGGATATCCCTGTGGATCCCCCTGTGGATATCCCTGTGGATCCCCCTGTGGATATCCCTGTGGATCCCCCTGTGGATATCCCTGTGGATCCCCCCTCTGGATATCCCTGTGGATATCCCTGTGGATCCCCCTGTGGATATCCCTGTGGATCCCCCTGTGGATATCCCTGTGGATATCCCTGTGGATATCCCTGTGGATATCCCTGTGGATCCCCCTGTGGATCCCCCTGTGGATATCCCTGTGGATATCCCTGTGGATATCCCTGTGGATATCCCTGTGGATCCCCCTGTGGATATCCCTGTGGATATCCCTGTGGATCCCCCTGTGGATATCCCTGTGGATATCCCTGTGGATCCCCCTGTGGATATCCCTGTGGATATCCCTGTGGATCCCCCTGTGGATATCCCTGTGGATATCCCTGTGGATATCCCTGTGGATATCCCTGTGGATCCCCCTGTGGATATCCCTGTGGATATCCCTGTGGATCCCCCTGTGGATATCCCTGTGGATATCCCTGTGGATATCCCTGTGGATCCCCCTGTGGATATCCCTGTGGATATCCCTGTGGATATCCCTGTGGATCCCCCTGTGGATCCCCCTGTGGATATCCCTGTGGATATCCCTGTGGATATCCCTGTGGATATCCCTGTGGATATCCCTGTGGATATCCCTGTGGATCCCCCTGTGGATATCCCTGTGGATATCCCTGTGGATATCCCTGTGGATATCCCTGTGGATCCCCCTGTGGATATCCCTGTGGATCCCCCTGTGGATCCCCCTGTGGATATCCCTGTGGATATCCCTGTGGATATCCCTGTGGATATCCCTGTGGATCCCCCTGTGGATATCCCTGTGGATCCCCCTGTGGATATCCCTGTGGATCCCCCTGTGGATATCCCTGTGGATATCCCTGTGGATATCCCTGTGGATATCCCTGTGGATATCCCTGTGGATCCCCCTGTGGATATCCCTGTGGATCCCCCTGTGGATCCCCCTGTGGATCCCCCTGTGGATATCCCTGTGGATATCCCTGTGGATATCCCTGTGGATCCCCCTGTGGATATCCCTGTGGATATCCCTGTGGATATCCCTGTGGATATCCCTGTGGATATCCCTGTGGATCCCCCTGTGGATATCCCTGTGGATATCCCTGTGGATCCCCCTGTGGATATCCCTGTGGATATCCCTGTGGATATCCCTGTGGATCCCCCTGTGGATATCCCTGTGGATATCCCTGTGGATATCCCTGTGGATCCCCCTGTGGATATCCCTGTGGATATCCCTGTGGATATCCCTGTGGATCCCCCTGTGGATCCCCTGTGGATATCCCTGTGGATATCCCTGTGGATCCCCCTGTGGATCCCCCTGTGGATCCCCCTGTGGATCCCCCTGTGGATATCCCTGTGGATATCCCTGTGGATATCCCTGTGGATCCCCCTGTGGATCCCCCTGTGGATATACCTGTGGATATCCCTGTGGATCCCCCTGTGGATATCCCTGTGGATATCCCTGTGGATATCCCTGTGGATATCCCTGTGGATATCCCTGTGGATCCCCCTGTGGATATCCCTGTGGATCCCCCTGTGGATATCCCTGTGGATCCCCCTGTGGATATCCCTGTGGATATCCCTGTGGATATCCCTGTGGATCCCCCTGTGGATATCCCTGTGGATATCCCTGTGGATATCCCTGTGGATATCCCTGTGGATATCCCTGTGGATCCCCCTGTGGATCCCCCTGTGGATATCCCTGTGGATCCCCCTGTGGATATCCCTGTGGATATCCCTGTGGATATCCCTGTGGATCCCCCTGTGGATATCCCTGTGGATCCCCCTGTGGATCCCCCTGTGGATATCCCTGTGGATCCCCCTGTGGATATCCCTGTGGATATCCCTGTGGATATCCCTGTGGATCCCCCTGTGGATCCCCCTGTGGATATCCCTGTGGATATCCCTGTGGATATCCCTGTGGATATCCCTGTGGATCCCCCTGTGGATATCCCTGTGGATATCCCTGTGGATCCCCCTGTGGATATCCCTGTGGATATCCCTGTGGATCCCCCTGTGGATATCCCTGTGGATATCCCTGTGGATCCCCCTGTGGATATCCCTGTGGATATCCCTGTGGATCCCCCTGTGGATATCCCTGTGGATATCCCTGTGGATCCCCCTGTGGATATCCCTGTGGATATCCCTGTGGATCCCCCTGTGGATATCCCTGTGGATATCCCTGTGGATCCCCCTGTGGATATCCCTGTGGATCCCCCTGTGGATCCCCCTGTGGATCCCCCTGTGGATATCCCTGTGGATATCCCTGTGGATATCCCTGTGGATCCCCCTGTGGATATCCCTGTGGATCCCCCTGTGGATCCCCCTGTGGATATCCCTGTGGATCCCCCTGTGGATATCCCTGTGGATATCCCTGTGGATATCCCTGTGGATCCCCCTGTGGATCCCCCTGTGGATCCCCCTGTGGATATCCCTGTGGATATCCCTGTGGATATCCCTGTGGATCCCCCTGTGGATATCCCTGTGGATCCCCCTGTGGATATCCCTGTGGATCCCCCTGTGGATATCCCTGTGGATATCCCTGTGGATATCCCTGTGGATATCCCTGTGGATATCCCTGTGGATCCCCCTGTGGATATCCCTGTGGATATCCCTGTGGATATCCCTGTGGATCCCCCTGTGGATCCCCCTGTGGATATCCCTGTGGATATCCCTGTGGATCCCCCTGTGGATCCCCCTGTGGATATCCCTGTGGATATCCCTGTGGATCCCCCTGTGGATATCCCTGTGGATATCCCTGTGGATCCCCCTGTGGATATCCCTCTGGATATCCCTGTGGATATCCCTGTGGATATCCCTCTGGATATCCCTGTGGATATCCCTCTGGATATCCCTCTGGATATCTCCTTTCCCCGTCACGTGGGGCCGGAGTGCCGTTTGCAAAGATCTTCGGGGATATTTTGGGATGAGAAGGGGCATTTTTTGGGAAGAGAGGGACGAGAGAAAAACCGGGCTCGTCGTCGGGGTCTGCTGTAGCCTGGATTTCATGGAGGTTGCTGATGGATGGCAGGAGTTCGGCTGGACTCGAGGAGACCTTGCCAGCATTTATCCATTAAAAAAAAAAAAAACAAAAAACCCAAAAAAAACACCAAAAAAAACATGGAAAAAGGGGTTGTGCGGGGCTCCCCCTTTTCCAAACCCTCACTCTAACCAGTGGGCACACGGGGCTGACGTTTTTCCCCTCCCCGTTCTCCGGCAAGAGCTGGAAAAACTCCGGCCAAAATCCACGCCCGGCGTGGGAGCAGGGGAATAATTTGGGATCTGTGCCGGCTCCCTGACCCCTGCGGCGCGTGATTGGGAACAGCTGGGAAGCAGAGCGGCCTCCCCGGCTCCTCCTGCTGTATTCCCAACTCCCTCTCCTCTCCTCTCCTCTCCTCTCCTCTCCTCTCCTCTCCTCTCCTCTCCTCTCCTCTCCTCTCCTCTCCTCTCCTCTCCTCTCCTCTCCTCTCCTCTCCTCTCCTCTCCTCTCCTCTCCTCTCCTCTCCTCTCCTCTCCTCTCCTCTCCTCTCCTCTCCTCTCCTCTCCTCTCCTCTCCTCTCCTCTCCTCTCCTCTCCTCTCCTCTCCTCTCCTCTCCTCTCCTCTCCTCTCCTCTCCTCTCCTCTCCTCTCCTCTCCTCTCCTCTCCTCTCCTCTCCTCTCCTCTCCTCTCCTCTCCTCTCCTCTCCTCTCCTCTCCTCTCCTCTCCTCTCCTCTCCTCTCCTCTCCTCTCCTCTCCTCTCCTCTCCTCTCCTCTCCTCTCCTCTCCTCTCCTCTCCTCTCCTCTCCTCTCCTCTCCTCTCCTCTCCTCTCCTCTCCTCTCCTCTCCTCTCCTCTCCTCTCCTCTCCTCTCCTCTCTCCTCTCTCCTCTCCTCTCCCCTCTCTCCCCTCTCCTCTCCCCTCTCTCCGTGTTTTTGGGACGTGGACGGAGGAGGAGAAGGATTTTTTTTTTTGTTTTGGTCTCGGTGTTTTCCCCCCCAACAACACCCCGGGTGCCCAAACGGGATCCGGCGTTCCCGTTGGGAGCAAATGCGGCTCCGAAAAGTTTGGGAGGGTTTTCCTTTCCCTTCCTTTTCCCACCCCCCCTCTTCTCCTCCTTCCCGGGAAGGAGGAGGGGAAGGAAGAGGGAAGGCCGAGCGCCAAAAAAAAAAAAAAAAAAAAAAAAAAATAAAAAAAACCCCGAAGGAAATGAGAAGCCTCCTCCCCACCTTCGGCTCTGCCCTCCTCCCTCCTGGCTGCCCGCCAGGAGCTCCCTGGGAGCCGGCACCGCTTCCCTTCCACTCGGGCAGCGATTCCCGGAGAATCCCGGGATACCCCGGCGCGAGGTTTTCCCGGTGGCCTCCTGTTCGTGGTGGTCGAAAACAAACAAACAAAAAAAAACAAAAAAAGGAGGTTCAGGAGCACCCCCGGGCGCTGCGAAAATCCCGGCGGGATCAGAGGGAGAGCCGGGAGAGCGGGCGCTTTGACCCCGCTCCGGAGGGAAGGGGAAATCCCTGCGGGCAGCCCTGGCACGAGGAGGTTTTTTTTTCCCTGGCATGAGGAGTTTTTTTTTCCCTGGCACGAGGAGGAGTTTTTTTTTCCCTCTTCCCTTTCCTTCCCTTTGTTAATTCCGCTGTTAATTTTCCACCCGGCGTTCCGGGGCGGGACGAGGCGCGCTGGGTTATCCCTAAAAGCGCCCGCGAATCCCGAGAGTCCTTTGGAAGTGTGGGGATGTGGCCCTGTTCTGCCTCCAGAAGGGGAATGGGAAGGGAAGCTCCAGAGGGAACAGAGGCTCCAGGAAGGGAATGGGAAGGGAAGCTCCAGAGGGAATGAGATGGGAAACTCCAGGGGGAATGGAGGCTCCAGGAAGGGAATGGGAAGGGAAGCTCCAGAGGGAATGGGGGCTCCAAAAAGGGAATGGGAAGGGAAGCTCCAGAAGGGGAATGGGAAGGGAAGCTCCAGAGGGAATGGAGGCTCCAGAAAGGGAATGGGAAGCTCTGGAGGGAACGGAGGCTCTGGGAAGGGAATGGGAAAGAAAGCTCCAGAGGGAACGGAGGCTCCAGAAAGGGAATGGGAAGGGAAGCTCTGGAAAGGGAATGGGAAGGGAAGGAATGGAGGCTCCAGAAGGGGAATGGGAAGGGAAGCTCTGGAAAGGGAATGGGAAGGGAAGGAATGGAGGCTCCAGAAAGGGAATGTGAAGGGAAGCTCTGGAAAGGGAATGGGAAGGGAAGGAATGGAGGCTCCAGAAGGGGAATGGGAAGGGAAGCTCCGGAGGGATGGAAGCTCCAGGAAGGGAATGGGAAGGGAAGCTCCAGAAGGGGAATGGGAAGGGAAGCTCCAAAAGGAACAGAGGCTCCAGAAAGGGAATGGGAAGCTTTGGAGGGAACGGAGGCTCTGGGAAGGGAATGGGAAAGAAAGCTCCAGAGGGAACGGAGGCTCCAGGAAGGGAATGGGAAGGGAAGCTCCAGAGGGATGGAAGCTCCAGGAAGGGAATGGGAAGGGAAGTTCCAGAGGGAACAGAGGCTCCAGAAGGGGAATGGGAAGGGAAGCTCCAAAAGGAACAGAGGCTCCAGAAAGGGAATGGGAAGGGAAGCTCCAGGGGGAATGGAGGCTCCGTAAAGGGAATGGGAAGGGAAGCTCTGGAAAGGGAATGGGAAGGGAAGCTCCAGAAGGGGAATGGGAAGGGAAGCTCCAGAGGGAATGGAGGCTCCAGGAAGGGAATGGGAAGGGAACAGAGGCTCCAGAAGGGAATGGGAAGGGAAGCTCCAGAAGGGGAATGGGAAGGGAAGCTCCCAAGGGAACAGAGGCTCCAGAAGGGAATGGGAAGGGAAGCTCTGGAAAGGGAATGGGAAGGGAAGCTCTGGAAAGGGAATGGGAAGGGAAGCTTCAGAAAGGAATGGGAAGGGAAGCTCCAGAGGGAATGGAGGATCCGGAAAGGGAATGGGAAGGGAAGCTCCGGAGGGAACAGAGGCTCCAGGAAGGGAATGGGAAGGGAAGCTCCGGAAAGGGAATGGAAAGGGAAGCTCCAGAAGGGAATGGGAAGGGAAGCTCCAGAGGGAACGGAGGCTCCAGAAGGGAATGGGAAGGGAAGCTCTGGAGGGAATGGGGGCTCCAGGAAGGAAATGGGAAGGGAAGCTCCAGAGGGAATGGAGGATCCAGGAAGGGAATGGGAAGGGAAGCTCCAGAGGGAATGGAGGCTCCAGAAGGGAATGGGAAGGGAAGCTCCAGAAAGGGAATGGGAAGGGAAGCTCCAGAGGGAATGGAGGCTCCAGAAAGGGAATGGGAAGGGATGCTCTGGAAAGGGAATGGGAAGGGAAGCTCCAGGAAGGGAATGGGAAGGGAAGCTCCGGAGGGAATGGAGGCTCCAGAAGGGAATGGGAAGGGAAGCTCCGGAAGGAATGGAGGCTCTGGAAAGGGAATGGGAAAGAAAGCTCCAGAGGGATGGAAGCTCCAGGAAGGGAATGGGAAGGGAAGCTCCGGAGGGAATGGAGGCTTCAGGAAGGGAATGGGAAAGGAAGCTCCAGAAAGGGAATGGGATGGGAACCTCCAGGGGGAATGGAGGCTTCAGGAAGGGAATGGGAAGGGAAGCTCCAGGGAGAATGGAGGCTCCAGAAAGGGAATGGGAAAGGAAGCTCCAGAGGGAATGGAGGATCCAGGAAGGGAATGGGAAGGGAAGCTCCAGAAGGGGAATGGGAAGGGAAGCTCTGGATGGAATGGAGGCTCCAGAAAGGGAATGGGAAGGGAAGCTCTGGAAAGGGAATGGGAAGGAAATCTCCAGAAGGGGAATGGGAAGGGAAGCTCCAGAGGGAATGGAGGATCCGGAAAGGGAATGGGAAGGGAAGCTCCAGAGGGAACAGAGGCTCCAGAAGAAGAATGGGAAGGGAAGCTCCGGAAGGGGAATGGGAAGGGAAGCTCCAGAAGGGGAATGGGAAGGGAAGCTCCCGAGGGAACGGAGGCTCCGAGCTCCATCCTAACTGCATCCCCAGGGAATCCGGGTGCCTGGGAGCTCAGGCCTTTCCCAGCTCCTCGGGAAGACGCCGGCTGAGATCCATGATCCCTCTCCGGCTCCAACATCCATGTGTTCCTCCCCCCTCAGTGCCATGGCCACCGTGCTGTCCCGGCGCCTGGGCAAGCGCTCCCTGCTCGGCACCCGCGTCCCCGCCGACGGAATTCCGACGGCAGCCGCCCAAATCCCGGGATTGCAGCCCGAGCTGGCCCCCGGAGGCCACGAGGACGGATCCTGCGTGTTCCTCCCTGCGGAGGAGAACAGCCAAGCTCCCGGATTATCCGGCCTCCGGCAGCTCCGCTCCGGCCAGCAGGTACGTCCCGGGAAAGCCTCCCGGCTTTTCCTGATGGTGGGGAATTCCTGGCACTTCCCAGGAATCTTCAGTGGGTGGTGTTGGACAAAACTTCCCT
The DNA here is from genome assembly GCA_038380795.1 of Pyrocephalus nanus. Classification (NCBI taxonomy): domain Eukaryota; kingdom Metazoa; phylum Chordata; class Aves; order Passeriformes; family Tyrannidae; genus Pyrocephalus; species Pyrocephalus nanus. The sequence continues at coordinate 1,702,786 of CM076260.1, forward strand.
CCTGTTCTCTCCAGCCCTCTGAGGTGGAGGGAGAGGATTTGATACCTTCAGTTTTGACACCTGAAGTGGCTCCCAGCGGGCTCCCCGCCCGTGGATTGATCCCATCTCCCCATAACCCCCCCTTCCGATCCCAAGGGAATTTTCCAGGTTGTCCCCCCCAGCAGCTCAGACCTCGGAGCTCGGTCTGGATCGAGGGTGGATAGTGTGGATGTTTGGGGTGAAAAAGGGAGGAGTGAGGTGGGAATGCCCTCACATTCCATGTGTCCTGGACTGCTGATGCTTAAGGAAGGGCTGTACCTTGGCCAGGGATTGGGATATTCCTGGGATAGGGAATAACAATCACACTTAATCCCACCGGAGCAATTCCTGTTAATTCATGCCCGGCCAGGCATTAACACCGAGGAGAGGTAAATCCCAAATCCTGGCTGTAAAGCCCCCCCCTCCCTCCTCTCTGGGCAGAACTGGAGGGTCCATAAATCCCCCGGGTGGTTTTTTTTGGCTCCTCCCGGGTTTTTTTGGCTCCTCCCATTTTTTTTCCGTCGCTCCGCATTGCTCCGCTCCGGAGGATTTTTCCAGGATCTCCCTTTGCCCCGCTGGGAACGGCATTAAAATAGCACTGGGGTGTCTTCACCTGCCAGGAACATCCAACCCCTGAGGTGCTGTGGGTGGTTCATGGAAAAACCTGGATCCACACGCCCCTCCATCCTCGTTTTCGGTGGGAAAGGGCCGGGATCTTCCCGTGCAGATTCCCTTCGCCCTGGGGGCTTTTCCCACCCTTGTTTCTGCTGGAATTCCCACCTGAGGGGGGTGGGGGTGTCCATCCATCCTTGGTGGGAACATTCCATGAGGAGATATTCCTGTAAATAGGCAGGGGACACTCGGAGCGTCCATCGACACAGATACAGTTCCGTTCCTACAGAATCAGGATCGGGAAAGTGGTGGGAAAGTCAGGAGGAGTTTGGGATTCTGGGAAGGGGGAGGAGGAGGAGGAGGTGAGGTTGGCAAATCCCCCTTCCCTGCCCTGAGGGAGCCGAGAGCGGAAGAGCCAAGGTGGGGAATTCGGGATCGCTTCATCCGGGAAATCTCCGCTGCCCCCCTCCCCAATCCAGGTTTTAATCCTTTTGGTAATTGCGGGAATGAACCCGGAGCTGATGGACTCACTGGAGGAAAGTCCACCCAAAGCCACGACACTTGGAGGGCAGCTGATCCCAGGCCGGGGAATTCCCTCGGCCTTGGGATTGCTGAGAGGGGGGGCAGAGCAGGATTGGGATGAGCGGGTTGGGATGAGAGGATTGGGATGAGAGGGTTGGGATGAGCGGGGAGGGCAGAGCAGGACTGGGATGAGCGGGTTGGGATGAGCGGGGAGGGCAGAGCAGGATTGGGATGAGCGGGTTGGGATGAGCGGGTTGGGATGAGCGGGTTGGGATGAGCGGGTTGGGATGAGAGGGTTGGGATGAGCGGGGAGGGCAGAGCAGGATTGGGATGAGCAGGTTGGGATGAGAGGATTGGGATGAGCGGGTTGGGATGAACGGGTTGGGATGAGCGGGTTGGGATGAACGGGTTGGGATGAGCAGGTTGGGATGAGAGGATTGGGATGAGAGGATTGGGATGAGCGGCTTGGGATGAACGGGTTGGGATGAGCGGGTTGGGATGAGCGGGTTGGGATGAGCGGGTTGGGATGAGCGGGTTGGGATGAGCGGGTTGGGATGAGCGGGTTGGGATGAGCGGGGAGGGCAGAGCAGGATTGGGATGAGCGGGTTGGGATGAGAGGATTGGGATGAGAGGATTGGGATGAGAGGATTGGGATGAGCGGGTTGGGATGAGCGGGTTGGGATGAGCGGGTTGGGATGAGCGGGTTGGGATGAGCGGGTTGGGATGAGCCCTGGTTTGCTGGGCCATCAGTCAAATCCAAACCCCCCTCAGGACAGGGATCAGCGTTCATCCTAAACCCCTTTCCCGTGGGAAGGGAGGACGTGGATGGTGGGTGCCACCACCCTGTGCCTTTTCCAGGTGCTCCCCACTTCCAGCGGGCAGGAATGCGAGCAGGGGAAGGTGCTGATGCCGGAGCGGGGCTGCTGGAGGGTGCAGGACACGCTCCATCCTCCTGCTGCCACCCTGCCCAGATCCGTATCCAGCAGCATCGACGTTCCCAACAGGTCGGTGGGGCCTTTTCCCCCCCATCCCCTTCCCAAAAAAACGGGATCGCTCGGGGCGGGACAGGGAGAGGAACTCGCGTTTTCCGCCGGCGTGGGATAATCCAGAGGGTGGTTCCAGTTTAAGGATTAAGGGGATTTTTTTAATTTATTTTTTTTCCCCCTCCCACCCCAGGAGGAGGGAGGGGGGGGCCAAGCTGGGGGGTTTGGGGTTTCTCTCGGGGGTCGTATTTTTTTTTTCCCACCACCCTCCAAGCGTTTTCCCGACCCTGTGGATGCAGGAAAGCCGACGACACCGTGGAGATGGATGAGATGGTGGCGGCCATGGTGCTGACCAGCCTGTCCTGTTCCCCCGTGGTGCAGAGCCCTCCCTCCGGAGAGAGCGGTGAGTGATCCCCGCGGGACGGAGCGGGAGAGAAACCCCGGAATTCCCGGAGGAAACGGGAATTGCTGCCCACCGAATCCAACTGTTTGCCCAGGGCCACATCCCCAGGGATTGGGAATCCCTGCAGGGATTGGGAATCCAGCCCTGCCCTGGGAAGTTCATTCCGGTGCCTGACAGCCCTTTCCAGGCGGGAATTGTTCCCAATATCCGACTAAACGTGCCCTCGAGGCTGTTCCCTCTCCTCCTGGCCCTTGTGAGAATTTGGGAAGCCCCACCTTGTTAAAATTCCTTTTAGTTGTAGGAGATGGGATAGTGCCAGGATTGGGAATCCTTTGGGATGATTAAAGTTGGAAAATCCCTCTGGAATCACGGAGTCCAGGCCAGCCCTGCCCCGTGTCCCCAAGGGCCACATCCCCAGGGATTGGGAATCCCTGCAGGGATGGGGAAATCCAGCCCTGCCCTGGGAAGTTCATTCCGGTGCCTGACAGCCCTTTCCAGGTGGGAATTGTTCCCAATATCCGACTAAACGTGCCCTCGGGGTTGTTCCCTCTCCTCCTGGCCCTTGTTCCCTTGTGGGAATTTGGGAAGCCCCACCTTGTTAAAATTCCTTTTAGTTGTAGGAGATGGGACAGTGCCAGGATTGGGAATCCTTTGGGATGATTAAAGTTGGAAAATCCCTCTGGAATCACGGAGTCCAACCATCCCAGGCCAGCCCTGCCCTGTGTCCCCAAGGGCCACATCCCCAGGGATTGGGAATCCCTGCAGGGATTGGGAATCCAGCCTTGCCCTGGGAAGTTCATTCCAGTGCCTGACCGCCCTTTCCATGTGGGAATTGTTCCCAATATCCCACCTGCCCCTCCCCTGGCACAGCTGGAGGCCGTTCCCTCTCCCTCTCTTTCTTATTCCCTGGGAATTTGGGAAACCCCCCCCAGCTCCCCCCTCCTGGCAGGGAGTTTTGGGTTTGGAAAAGCTCCCTCCTGATCCCTCTTTTCTCTGGGATGAGTCCCCCCAGCTCCCTCAGCTGCTCCAGCCCCTTTCCCAGCTCCATCTTGGCAAACCTGGATTTTGGGGAGGATTCCATGGGAATTCCAGGAATTCTGGGGAATTTCGGCCCGGATGGCAGCGGAAATGGCGGGGGGGGGGAAAGGCTCCAAATCTGCCCCAAATCGACCCAAATCCACCCCAAATCACCCTCAAAGTCAAGCCCAGGATTTCCCCAATTCCCCAAAATTCCCCCCAAATTTCCTCCAATTCCCATGAAACTCCACCAAAATCGCAGCTGGAATGGCAGCAAATGGTGGGAAAAACGACCCAAATCCACCCAAAATCAGCCCAAATCCACCCCAAATCACCCTCAAAGTCAACCCCAGGATTCCCCAATTCCCCCAAATTCTCCCAAATTTCATCCAATTCCCATGAAACTCCACCAAAATCGCAGCAGATGGTGGGGAAAACCACCCAAATCCACCCCAAAATCAGCCCAAATCCACCCAGGATTGTTCCCAAAATGACCCAATCCCAGGACTCCCCAATTCCCAAATCCCCCCAGATTTCCTGGGAGGCAGGAGCAGCTCCATAATAAACAGGGATAAACCATCACCATAATAAAACAAGGATAAACCATCACCATAATAAAACAGGGATAAACCATCACCATAATAAAACAAGGATAAACCATCACCATAATAAAATAAATAAGGATAAACCATCACCATAATAAAATAAATAAGGATAAACCATCACCATAATATAAAATAAGGATAAACCATCACCATAATAAAACAGGGATAAACCATCACCATAATAAAATAAATAAGGATAAACCATCACCATAATATAAAATAAGGATAAACCATCACCATAATAAAACAGGGATAAACCATCACCATAATAAAATAAGGATAAACCATCACCATAATAAAATAAGGATAAACCATCACCATAATAAAATAAATAAGGATAAACCATCACCATAATAAAACAGGGATAAACCATCACCATAATAAAATAAATAAGGATAAACCATCACCATAATAAAACAGGGATAAACCATCACCATAATAAAATAACGATAAACCATCACCATAATAAAATAAATAAGGATAAACCATCACCATAATAAAAAAGGGATAAACCATCACCATAATAAAATAAGGACAAACCATCACCATAATAAAACAAGGATAAACCATCACCATAATAAAATAAAATAAGGATAAACCATCACCATAATAAAACAATGATAAACCATCACCATAATAAAATAAGGATAAACCATCACCATAATAAAATAAATAAGGATAAACCATCACCATAATAAAATAAGGATAAACCATCCCCATAATAAAACAGGGATAAACCATCACCATAATAAAACAAGGATAAACCATCACCATAATAAAATAAGGATAAACCATCACCATAATAAAACAGGGATAAACCATCACCATAATAAAATAAGGATAAACCATCACCATAATATAAAATAAGGATAAACCATCACCATAATAAAACAAGGATAAACCATCACCATAATAAAACAGGGATAAACCATCACCATAATAAAATAAGGATAAACCATCACCATAATAAAACAAGGATAAACCATCACCATAATAAAACAAGGATAAACCATCACCATAATAAAATAAGGATAAACCATCCCCATAATAAAATAAAGATAAACCATCACCATAATAAAATAACAGGGATAAACCCTCACCATAATAAAATAAATAGGGATAAACCATCACCATAATAAAATAAATAGGGATAAACCATCACCATAATAAAACAAGGATAAACCATCACCATAATAAAACAAGGATAAACCATCACCATAATAAAATAAGGATAAACCATCACCATAATAAAATAACAGGGATAAACCATCACCATAATAAAATAAAATAAGGATAAACCATCACCATAATAAAACAAGGATAAACCATCACCATAATAAAATAAGGATAAACCATCACCATAATAAAATAAATAAGGATAAACCATCACCATAATAAAATAAATAAGGATAAACCATCACCATAATAAAACAGGGATAAACCATCACCATAATATAAAATAAGGATAAACCCTCACCATAATAAACTAAATAAGGATAAACCATCACCATAATAAAATAACGATAAACCATCACCATAATAAAATAAATAAGGATAAACCATCACCATAATAAAAAAGGGATAAACCATCACCATAATAAAATAAAATAAGGATAAACCATCACCATAATAAAACAATGATAAACCATCACCATAATAAAATAAGGATAAACCATCACCATAATAAAATAAATAAGGATAAACCCTCACCATAATAAAATAAGGATAAACCATCCCCATAATAAAACAGGGATAAACCATCACCATAATAAAACAAGGATAAACCATCACCATAATAAAATAAGGATAAACCATCACCATAATAAAACAAGGATAAACCATCACCATAATAAAATAAGGATAAACCATCACCATAATAAAACAAGGATAAACCATCACCATAATAAAACAAGGATAAACCATCACCATAATAAAATAAGGATAAACCATCACCATAATAAAATAAATAAGGATAAACCATCACCATAATATAAAATAAGGATAAACCATCACCATAATAAAACAGGGATAAACCATCACCATAATATAAAATAAGGATAAACCATCACCATAATAAAATAAGGATAAACCATCACCATAATAAAATAAGGATAAACCATCACCATAATAAAACAGGGATAAACCATCACCATAATAAAATAAATAAGGTTTAACCATCAGCATAATAAAATAAATAAGGATAAACCATCACCATAAAAATTAAGGATAAACCATCACCATAATAAATTAAGGATAAACCATCACCATAATAAAACAGGGATAAACCATCACCATAATAAAATAAGGATAAACCATCCAGATAATAAAATAAATAAGGATAAACCATCACCATAATATAAAATAAGGATAAACCATCACCATAATAAAACAGGGATAAACCATCACCATAATATAAAATAAGGATAAACCATCACCATAATAAAACAGGGATAAACCATCACCATAATATAAAATAAGGATAAACCATCACCATAATAAAACAGGGATAAACCATCACCATAATAAAATAAATAAGGATAAACCATCACCATAATAAAACAAGGATAAACCATCCCCATAATAAAATAAGGATAAACCATCACCATAATAAAATAAATAAGGATAAACCATCACCATAATAAAATAAATAAGGATAAACCATCACCATAATAAAATAAGGATAAACCATCACCATAATAAAATAAGGATAAACCATCACCATAATAAAACAAGGATAAACCATCCCCATAATAAAATAAAGATAAACCATCACCATAATAAAATAACAGGGATAAACCATCACCATAATAAAATAAATAGGGATAAACCATCACCATAATAAAATAAATAGGGATAAACCATCACCATAATAAAACAAGGATAAACCATCCCCATAATAAAATAAAGATAAACCATCACCATAATAAAATAACAGGGATAAACCATCACCATAATAAAATAAGGATAAACCATCACCATAATAAAATAAGGATAAACCATCACCATAATAAAACAAGGATAAACCATCCCCATAATAAAATAAAGATAAACCATCACCATAATAAAATAACAGGGATAAACCATCACCATAATAAAATAAATAGGGATAAACCATCACCATAATAAAATAAATAGGGATAAACCATCACCATAATAAAACAAGGATAAACCATCCCCATAATAAAATAAAGATAAACCATCACCATAATAAAATAAGGATAAACCCTCACCATAATAAAATAAATAAGGATAAACCATCACCATAATAAAATAAGGATAAACCCTCACCATAATAAAATAAATAAGGATAAACCATCACCATAATAAAATAAGGATAAACCATCACCATAATAAAATAAATAAGGATAAACCATCACCATAATAAAATAAATAAGGATAAACCATCACCATAATAAAATAACAGGGATAAACCCTCACCATAATAAAATAACAGGGATAAACCCTCACCATAATAAAATAAATAAGGATAAACCATCACCATAATAAAATAAGGATAAACCATCACCATAATAAAATAAGGATAAACCATCCCCATAATAAAATAAAGATAAACCATCACCATAATAAAATAACAGGGATAAACCCTCACCATAATAAAATAAATAAGGATAAACCATCACCATAATAAAATAAATAAGGATAAACCATCACCATAATAAAATAAATAAGGATAAACCATCACCATAATAAAATAAATAAGGATAAACCATCCCCATAATAAAATAGGGATAAACCATCACCATAATATAAAATAAGGATAAACCATCACCATAATAAAGTAAATAAGGATAAAGGCTTCCCTTCTTTTTAAAATTAGAGGATAAAGGAAACAATTTGGGGGTTTGCCCGTCCTTGGGGTGCGTTCAAGGTGTGCCCCCCACCCTTGCAGCGCCGCGGGACCCCTGGAAGGAGAGCGGGGACGTGTCGGACAGCGGCAGCAGCACCACCAGCAGCGGCCACTGGAGCGGGGCCAGCGACATCTCCACCCCTTCGTCCCCACCTCCCCCGTGCTCGGCCGGCAGCCCCAAACCCTCGGCGGAGCCGCTCAGCTCCCCCCGCGGCGGCGACGACGGCTTCGACACCGACCCCGAGCCCCCCTCCGTGCCCGAGGAACCCGCGCCCCGAAAGAGGAAGGTGGGTGAGTGGGAAAAACAAGACATCACCAGCAGGATTTGCCACGGAGGGAGGGAAAAATAAGACATGACCAACAGGAGTTGCAGGTTGCTGTGTAGGTTGTAATTAGTGCAGTGATTAGAGTGAAAATTGGGGGGTTTTAAGCCCCGATGTGAACCGCGATGTTCTCCTGGTGCTGATGGGTCAGAGGGGCTGGAGGTGGGAAGGGAGCTGGGAGTTGGGATGGCCGGGAACAGCGATGTTCTCCCGGTGCTGATGGGTCAGAGGGGCTGCAGGGAAGGGAGCTGGGAGTTGGGATGGCCGGGAACCGCAATGTTCTCCCGGTGCTGATGGGTCAGAGGGGCTGCAGGGAAAGGATTTGGGAGTTGGGATGGCCAGGAAGCTGAACAGGAGCCAGAGGGTGCCCAGGGGGGCACAGAGGGTCGATGGATCCCGGCCTGGCTCGGGCAGAGGTGGCAGCAGGAGCAGGGCAGGGATTCTCCACCCCTGGAGTGCCGTGCCCAGCTCTGTGCCCTCAGCTCGGGAAGGACATGGAGGGGCTGGAGCAGCGAGGCTGGGGAAGGGTGTGGAGCACAATTGCCATGAGGAGAGGCTGAGGGAGCTGGGGGGGCTCAGCCTGGACAGGAGGAGGCTCAGGGGAGACCTCATCCCTCTGCACAACTCCCTGCCAGGAGGGGGGAGCCGGCTGGGATCGGGCTCTGCTCCCAGGAACCAGCAGCAGGACAAGAGGGGAGGTTCAGGTGGGATGTGGGGAAGGGATTCTTTCCCTGGAGAGTGCTCAGCCCTTGGAATGGGGTGGATTCCCCGTCCCTGGAGGTGTTTCAGGACAGGCTGGATGTGGCATCAGCGCCATGGTGGCTTTGCCTTGTTTTCTGAACCCCTTTTTTCAGGGTCCAACTTGGAACAGAATCTATAAATCCCAACATTTAAAGGCTTCACCTTTTCTTGTTTACCAACAGCTTTGATTAAGTCTCTCACCAAACAAAGGAGGTAGAAAATGCTTCCACAAGTGCCAAGCTTTAGTGGGAATTGTAGCCCTCCCTTTTTTTTTTTTTTATTTTTTAAATTTTTGATCAGACACCTTAAAAGCTGCCCCTGGCTGATAAAAACCTCCCGAGCGCTTTCCTGCCAAAACAAACTCAATCCCGAAAAATATTCCTTCCAGAGCCCACCACCCACAGGTTCAGGTGGGATGTGGGGAAGGGATTCTTTCCCTGGAGAGTGCTCAGCCCTTGGAATGGGGTGGATTCCCCGTCCCTGGAGGTGTTTCAGGACAGGCTGGACGTGGCATCAGCACCACGGGCTGGGAACCACGGCGGGCTGGGATCCAGGACTGGACTCAGAGCTCTTTCCCCACCCTGTTGGATTCCATCACACAATTCCATGCTTGGCACGGAGGGGGCCACGTGGTTTCCCCATCCAGGGATTTGCAGCTGCTTCCCACCTTTAAATTCCGAATTTATCCCTGTCCACCATCCCAGTGGAGCAATACCCCGGTGCCGTCCCTGCCGCTGCCACAGTGGGGGTGTCCCAAGGCCAGCACCCCAGGGAGGGGACAGTGGCACCAGGCAGGGGGTGACAGTGCCATCTGTCCCCACAGAACTCGGTGAAGGTGATGTACAAGTGCCTGTGGCCCAGCTGTGGGAAGGTCCTGCGCTCCATCGTCGGCATCAAGCGGCACGTGCGGACCCAGCACCTCGGGTAAGGACAATTCCACCTCGGGATTCCTCCTCAATCCATGCCCAGACACCAAATCCATGTGTCATCCCTAATTCCTGCTGGGAATGATCCCAGTGCTGGAAATCCTGCCTTTGGTGCCAGGATTTCACCTTTGGGTAAGGTCAGGATTTGGGGTAAGGACAATTCCACCTCAGGATTCCACCTCAATCCTTTTGCCAAGTCACCAAATCCACCCTGCTGTGTCATCCCTAATTACTGCTGGGAATGATCCCAGTGTTGGAAATCCTGCCTTTTCTGGCAGGATTTCACCTCAGGATTTCCCCTTTGGATAAGCCAAATTTCACCTCAGGATTCCACCTCAATCCCTGCCCAGACACAGAATCCACGTCCCTTCCTGCTGTGTCATCCCTAATTCCTGCTGGGAATGATCCCAGTGTTGGAAATCCTGCCTTTGGTGCCAGGATTTCACCTTTGGGTAAGATCAGGATTTTGGGTAAGGACAATTCCACCTCAGGATTCCTCCTCAATCCCTGCCCAGACACCAAATCCACGTCCCTCCATGCTGTGTTATCCCTAATTCCTGCTGGGAATGATCCCAGTGCTGGAATTCCTGCCTTTGGTGCCGGGAATCATCCCAGTGCTGGAATTCCTGCCTTTGGTGCCGGGAATCATCCCAGTGCTGGAAATCCTGCCTTTGGTGCCAGGAATGATCCCAGTGGTGGAAATCCTGCCTTTGGTGCCAGGAATGATCCCAGTGGTGGAAATCCTGCCTTTGGTGCCAGGAATGATCCCAGTGGTGGAAATCCTGCCTTTGGTGCCAGGAATGATCCCACTGTTGGAAATCCTGCCTTTGGTGCCAGGAATGATCCCAGTGTTGGAAATCCTGCCTTTGGTGCCAGGAATGATCCCAGTGTTGGAAATCCTGCCTTTGGTGCCAGGAATGATCCCAGTGTTGGAAATCCTGCCTTTGGTGCCGGGAATGATCCCAGTGTTGGAAATCCTGCCTTTGGTGCCAGGAATGATCCCAGTGTTGGAAATCCTGCCTTTGGTGCCAGGAATGATCCCAGTGTTGGAAATCCTGCCTTTGGTGCCAGGAATGATCCCAGTGTTGGAAATCCTGCCTTTGGTGCCGGGAATGATCCCAGTGTTGGAAATCCTGCCTTTGGTGCCAGGAATGATCCCAGTGGTGGAAATCCTGCCTTTGGTGCCAGGAATGATCCCAGTGGTGGAAATCCTGCCTTTGGTGCCAGGATTTCACCTGAATTTTTTTAGGATGGAAAGGGGTTTTGTTTCGAAAAAATGGTGGGGTTTATGGGGAAGAAAAGTCGGTGGGTTTGGGGAAAAATGGTGGGTTTGGGGAAAAACAATCAGTGGTTTTGAGGGAAATGGTGGATTTGGGGGAAAATCAATGGTTTTGAGGGTAAATGGTGGGTTTGGGGGAAAAAAAATCAGTGATTTTGAGGGAAAATGGTGGGTTCTGGGGGAAAAAAAAAAGAGTGGGTTAGGGAAAAAATGGTGAGTTCTGGGGGGGAAAAATTTGAGGATTCTTTGGTAAAATTGTGAGGTTTTGGGAAAAATGTGGGGGTTTTTTTGGAGGGAGGGGAATTGAGGTTTCTTTGGTAAAATTGTGAGGTTTGGGGAAAAATGTGTGGGGTTTTTTGGGGAGGTGGAATTGAGGTTTCTCTGGTGAAATTATGGGGTTTTGGGGAAAATGTGTTGGGGTTTTTTTAGGGGGGAATTGAGGTTTCTTGAGAAACAAACAGGGTAAAAACATGGGATTTTTTTTTAAATATGGAGGACAAAAATGAATTATTTTTTTAATTTTTTTTAATTATTTTTAGGAAAATCGGAGGTGTTTTTTTTAGGAAAAAAATATAGCTTAAAGCTTTGAGACCGCCCAGATGAGGGGGGAAGTTATTTTCACACCTTCCAGAGCTGGATTTGGTGATCTCTGGCAGCTGGAAAACCTTGGGATCACCCGGCTCTTCCTCATCTCTTGGGCATCCTGGTGGCAGCCACCCCTTTGGAATTTTTTTTTCCCTGGGAATTCCCCTCCCAAAAAAAAAAATGATGTGCTGAGGGCACGAGGATCTTTATTCCCAGAGATTTTTTTCTCCTCCTCCTCCCTTTTCCAAGCGGGAATTCTCCGGGAAGGCGAGATGCCGTGACCGGTCCGGCAGTGCCATCCAGCGCCGGATGAAGGCACAGGGGGGAAAAAACCACAAAACAATCCCTCCAGGAGCTGATTATTCCCTCCTGGATAAACCACAAGGAGGGAGTGGATTTCAAGCAAAAATTCCCAACCGGGAACCGGAGAAAGCGCGCCGGAATTGCCGGCCGAAAATTCCCGACCGGGAATTTTCGGCCGGCAATTCCGTCGCGCTTTCTCCGGCCCTCCCGCCTCGTGAAGAGCGAGCTGCTGATGCAACCCTTTGGGATCGAAACTGGAAAAGTGGGAAGGCAGATCTCTCTCTCTTTTTTTTCCCTACTTCCCGAGGAAAAGCAGGGAAAAACAAGGAAAAACCTTTTCCCTCTCTCCTTTCCCCCGCCGGGCAGCGACGGCGCCGAGTCGGAGCAGCGGCGGAAGCGGGAGGAGGATTTTTACTACACCGAGGTGCAGGTGAAGGAAGAAGCGGCCCCTGAGGTTGCCACCAGCACCACCAGCAGCCCCACGGCCACCTCAGCCCCCATCATCATCCGGCAGGCCCTGGCGACGCCGGATCCGCTCCTGTTGGAGCCGTCGGTGCCGGAGCCCGGCCTGGTCGGTGGCGCCCTCAGCCAGTCGGCTCCCGGTTCCTTCTGGCACATCCAGGCCGACCACGCCTACCAGGTGAGCTTGGAGAGGGGGAGAACCTCCCTAAAAATCTTTGGGATCAGCCCCTGGAATGTTTGGAAGGGGGAAGGGGTGGCGGTGGGGTTGGATCTGCGGGTCACGCCGAGGAGGTGGCGGTGTCCTGGGGAACCCGGTGTTTGTGGCACCGGGATTTTTGGGATTTGGGGGCCTCTTCCAGGCAGGAAGAACGTTCTGTTATCCCTGGAGAGGTTTTCCTTCAGCCTTTGGACAATCAGCTCCTATAGCTCCTGGTTTTTAGGGATTTCAGTACCTGTTCCAGGCTGGAGGGATGTTCTGTTATCCCTGGAGAGGTTTCCCTTTAGCCTTTGGACAATCAGCTTTCATAGCCCCTGTTTTTTTGGGATTTGGATGCCTGTTCCAGGCAGGAAGAACATTCTGTTATCCCTGGAGAGGTTTCCCTTCAGATCTTTGGACACCCAGCTTCCATAGCCCCTGGATTTTTGGGATTTGGGTGCTTGTTCCAAGCAGGAAGAACGTTCTGTTATCCCTGGAGAGGTTTCCCTTCATCCCTTTGGACAATCAGCTTCCATAACCCCTGGTTTTTTGGGATTTGGGTGCCTGTTCCAGGCTGGAGGGATGTTCTGTTATCCCTGGAAAGGTTTCCCTTTAGCCTTTGGTCACCCAATATCCATAGCTCCTGGATTTTTGGGATTTGGGTGCCTGTTCCAGGCAGGAAGAACGTTCTGTTATCCCTGGAAAGGTTTCCCTGCAGCCCTTTGGACACCCAGCTTCCATAACCCCTGGATTTTTGGGATTTGGGTGCTTGTTCCAGGCAGGAAGAACGTTCTGTTATCCCTGGAGAGGTTTCCCTTCAGCCCTTGGACAATCAGCTTCCATACCCCTGTTTTTTTGGGATTTGGGTGCCTGTTCCAGGCTGGAGGGATGTTCTGTTATCCCTGGAAAGGTTTCCCTTCAGCCCTTTGGGCACCCAACTTCCATAGCTCCTGTTTTTTTGGGATTTGGGTGCCTGTTCCAGGCAGGAAGAACATTCTGTTATCCCTGGAGAGCTTTTCTTTAGGCCCTCTGAACACCCAGCTTCCATACCCCTGTTTTTTTGGGATTTGGGTGCCTGTTCCAGGCAGGAAGAACGTTCTGTTATCCCTGGAGAAGTTTCCCTTTAGCTTTTGGACAATCAGCTTCCATAGCCCCTGGATTTTTGGGATTTGGGTGCCTGTTCCAGGCTAGGGTAGAGCTGCCCAGGCTCTGCTTCCATAGCTCTTGGATTTTTGGGATTTGGGTGCTTGTTCCAGGCTGGAGGGATGTTCTGTTATCCCTGGAGAAGTTTCCTTGCATCCCAAACCCAGCTTCCATAGCCCCTGGATTTTTGGGATTTGGGTGCCTGTTCCAGGCTGGAGGGATGTTCTGTTATCCCTGGAGAGGTTTCCCTTCAGCCCTTTGGACACCCAACTTCCATAGCTCCTGTTTTTTTGGGATTTGGGTGCTTGTTCCAGGCAGGAAGAACATTCTATTATCCCTGGAAAGGTTTCCCTTCAGCCTTTGGACACCCAGCTTCCATAACCCCTTTTTTTTAGGGATTTGGGTGCCTGTTCCAGGCTGGGGTGGAGCTGCCCAGGCTCTGCTTCCATAGCCCCTGTTTTTTTGGGATTTGGGTGCTTGTTCCAGGCTGGAGGGATGTTCTGTTATCCCTGGAAAGGTTTCCCTTCAGCCCTTGGACAATCAGCTTCCATAGCCCTTGGATTTTTGGGATTTGGGTGCCTGTTCCTGGCAGGAAGAACATTCTGTTATCCCTGGAGAAGTTTCCCTTCAGCCCTTGGACACTCAACTTCCATAACCCCTGTTTTTTTGGGGATTTGGGTGCCTGTTCCTGGCTGGAGGGATGTTCTGTTATCCCTGGAGAAGTTTCCCTTCATCCTTTGGACACCCAGTTTCCATAGCCCCTGGATTTTTGGGATTTGGATGCTTGTTCCAGGCAGGAAGAACATTCTGTTATCCCTGGAGAGGTTTCCCTTCAGCCCTTGTGCTCCCAACTTCCAAAGCCCCTGTTTTTTTGGGATTTGGGTGCCTGTTCCTGGCTGGAGGGATGTTCTGTTATCCCTGGAGAAGTTTCCCTTCATCCTTTGGACACCCAGTTTCCATAGCCCCTGGATTTTTGGGATTTGGATGCTTGTTCCAGGCAGGAAGAACATTCTGTTATCCCTGGAGAGGTTTCCCTTCAGCCCTTGTGCTCCCAACTTCCAAAGCCCCTGTTTTTTTGGGATTTGGGTGCCTGTTCCAGGCTGGAGGGATGTTCTGTTATCCCTGGAGAGGTTTCCCTTTAGCCTTTGGACACCCAATTTCCAAAGCCCCTGGATTTTTGGGATTTGGGTGCCTGTTCCAGACTGGAGGGATGTTCTGTTATCTCTGGAGAGGTTTCCCTGCAGCCCTCTGGACAATCAGCTTCCATAGCCCCTTTTTTTTGGGATTTGGGTGCCTGTTCCAGGCTGGAGGGATGTTCTGTTATCCCTGGAGAGGTTTGGGGTTTTTAGGGGATATTTCAGGGATTTGGGTGCCCATTCCCAGCTGGCAGCTCCCCCACCCTCCCCCCTTCTCCTGGGGGCCTCTGTTCCCTTCCTTTGGAATGCAACACACCCTTCCTGAGGCTGGAATGCTGCCCTGCTGGATCCTGGGGCACAGGGGGGAATCTCGGGAAAGCCGGGAATCTTGGGAAAGCCGGGAATCTCGGGAAAGCCGGGAATCTTGGGAAAGATTCCCCTGGAGCTGGGGGTGTGGAATTCCAGGAGCCACCTCTGGGTCCACCCCCCCATCCCAGGGAACGCCTGTGACGTCATCCAAAAGCGGGAAAACCGCATGGGAAAACCCCCTGGAAAACCCCAGGAATGCCAGCAGTCGGGATTGGGTTGGGGATTTGGGATTTGGGATTTGGGATTTGGGATAAGTTCTGCCCCTGCTGGGGGCGACGCCGAACATTCCACGCTCCCAACATTCCACGCTCCCAACATTCCGCGCTCCGCCTCAGCGGGATTCGTGGCTTGGGGGGGGGGAATTCCATTGGAATTTCCGTGGGAATGGGAATGGGGCTGATGCTGATCCCCCCCTTTTTGTCCCCCCACAGGCCTTGCCCTCCATCCAAATCCCGGTGTCCCCCCACATCTTCACCAGCATCAGCTGGGCCGCCGCCACCTCCACCCTCCCGTCCCTGTCACCGGTGAGTCCCGGGGCCTTTTCCACCCCCATCCTTTTGGGATGCGGGGTTGGATGTTGGGATTGAAGGGCACGAGGTGTCCTTTGATCCCTGATTTCTCCTCCTCCTCCCCTCCCCTCCAGGTGCGGGGTCGCTCGCTGAGTTTCAGTGAACCCCAAACGCCGCTGCTCAAATCCCACCTGATCGTCGCCTCCCCGCCCAGGGTGTCCCTGGGCACCAGGTCAGCAGCCCACAGCCCTTTTTCCCTTTCCCCCTTCTTTCCCTTTCCCCCTTTTTCCCTTTCCCCCTTTTCCCCTTCCCCTTTTTCCCTTTCCCCCTCTTTCCCTTTCCCCCTTTTTCCCTTTCCCCCTTTTCCCCTTCCCCTTTTTCCCTTTCCCCCTCTTTCCCTTTCCCCCTTTTTCCCTTACCTTTCTTTCCCTTTCCCCCTTTTCCCCTTACCTTTCTTTCCCTTTCCCCCTTTTCTCCTTTTCCCTTCTTTCTCCTTCTTTCCCTTTCCCCCTTTTTCCCTTTCCCCCTCTTTCCCTTTCCCCCTTTTTCCCTTTCCCCCTTTTTCCCTTCCCCCTTTTTCCCTTTCCCCCTTTTTCCCTTTCCCCCTTTTTCCCTTCCCCCTTTTTCCCTTCCCCCTTTTTCCCTTCCCCCTTTTCCCTTCCCCCTTTTCCCTTTCCCCTTCTTTCCCTTTTCCCCTTTTTCCCTTTCCCCCTTTTTCCCTTTCCCCCTTTTTCCCTTTCCCCCTCTTTCCCTTTCCCCCTTTTCCCCTTCCCCCTTCTTTCCCCTTCCCCTTCTTTCCCTTTTCCCCTTTTTCCCTTCCCCCTCTTTCCCCTTCCCCTTCTTTCTCCTTCCCCTTCTTTCCCCTTCCCCTTCTTTCCCTTTCCCCCTTTTTCCCTTCTCCCCTCTTTCCCTTTCCCTCTTTTTCCCTTTTCCCCTTTATCCTTTCCCTCTTTTTCCCTTTCCCCCTTTATCCTTTCCCCCTTTTTCCCTTTCCCCCTTTTTCCCTTTCCCCCTTTATCCTTTCCCCCTTTTTCCCTTCCCCCTTTTTCCCTTTCCCCCTTTTTCCCTTCCCCCTTTTTCCCTTTCCCCCTTTTTCCCTTTCCCCCTTTATCCTTTCCCCCTTTTCTCTCTCCCCTTCTTTCCCTTTCCCTTTCTCTCTCTTTGCCCCTCTTTCCCTTTCCCCTTTTCCCTTTCCCCCCTTTTCCCTTTCCCCCTCTTTCCCTTTCCCCCTTTTTCCCTTTCCCCCTTTATCCTTTCCCCCTTTTCCCTCTCCCCTTCTTTCCCTTTCCCCTTCTCTGTCTTTGCCCCTCTTTCCCTTTCCCTCTCTTTCCCTTTCCTTCTCTTTCCCTTTCCCCCTTTTTTCCCCTTCCCCTTCTTTCCCCTTCCCCTCTTTTCCCTCCCTTCCCTCCTTTTCCCTCTTTTTCCCTCCTTTTCCCTCTTTTTCCCTCCTTTTCCCTCCTTTTCCCTCCTTTCCCCTCCTTTCCCCTCCTTCTCCCTCCTTCTCCCTCCTTTTCCTTCCTTTTTTCCCCCTTCCCTCCTCTTCCCCCTTCCCCTCCCTTCCCTCTTTTCCCTCCCTTCCCTCCCTTCCCTCCTTTCCCCTCCTTTTCCCTCCTTTCCCCTCCTTTCCCCTCCTTTTCCTTCATTTTTTCCCCTTCCCTCTTCTTCCCCCTTCCCTTCTTTTCCCTCCCTTCCCTCCTTTTCCGCTCTTCCCTCCCTTTTCCCCCTTCCCTCCTTTTCTCCCCTTCCCTCCTTTCCCCCTTCCCTCCTTTTATTCTCCTTCCCTCCTTTTCTCCCCCTTCCCTCTTTTTTTCCCCTTCCCTCCTTTCCCCCCTTCCCTCCTTTTTCCCCCCTTCCCTCCTTTTCCCCTTTCCCTCTTTTTCTCCCCTTTCCCTCCTTTTCCCCTTCCCTTCCTTTCCTCCCCTTCCCCCTCTTCCCATCCTTCCTCCTTTCCGTCCCTTCCCTCCTTTTCCCCCCTTCCCTCTCTTTCTTCCTCTTCCCTCTCTTTCTTCCCCTTCCCCCTTTTATTCCCCTTCCCCCTTTTTCCCCTTCCCTCTTTTTTCCCCCCTTCCCTCATTTTTTCCCCCTTTCCCTCCTTTTCCCCCTTCCCTTCCTTTCCTCCCCTTCCCCCTCTTCCCATCCTCCCTCCTTTTTCCCTCCCTTCCCTCCTTTCCCTCCCTTCCCTCTCTCTCCCCCTTCCCCTTCCCCCCCTTCCTCCTCCCCCCAATCCTGCAGCAGAACCCACTCAATCTCCCTTCCCCACGAACCCATAACCAATTTTCCCACCGTGTCCCTTCCCTTCCTCTCCCGTTTTCCCAGGAAAATCCGTGGCGAAGCCAAGAAGTGCCGCAAGGTTTACGGCATCGAGCACCGGGACCAGTGGTGCACGGCCTGCCGCTGGAAAAAGGCCTGCCAGCGCTTCCTGGACTGACCCCCCTGGCATCCCATTCCCGAATTCCCACACTGCTGCAACCAGGGAATCTTGGAAGTACCTCCCGGGAACCTCCGGAGTCGCCTCCGGAGCTGCTCGAAAATTCCTCTTCCTTCTCCTCCTCCTTCTGGGTTTGCTCTTTTTTTAACGGAAAAAAAACCCTTTCCCACCTTTTTTTTTTGTTGTTTCCTTCCCCCTTTTGCACTGGGATTGGGAATGGAGGGAATTGCTTCTTCGGGATGAGGGAGGAGGAGGAACCAAAGAGCTTCCCGAATTTCCCAGCTCGGCCTGAAAATCCCCCGGAACTTTTGGGGAGGGGGAAGGTTTTGAGATGGATCTTTGACTCCCTGAAAAGCGCAAATCCCTCTTTTCCTGCGAGGAAAAAGTGGGGCTGGAAACGATGATTGATAGCTTTAAAAAGGAAAATCCCACCAGGAACTTGGGAACAGATTTTTTTTTGGGGGGGGGGGGGGAGGGAAATGAGTAGGAATTTTCTCACCCCACACCCCGCGGTGCCTCCTGAAGGGGGAATTCTGGGGGGGTGGGAGGGCAAAAAAAGCCCATCCCGAATATTTAAAGCGGGATTTTAGGGCGAAATGTGGTACAAAATCATGGAATGGTTTGGGTGGGAAGGGACCTTAAAGGTGATCCATGGGCAGGGAATATTTTCTCTGGGATCTCCCACCGAGGTTGGAATCGGTTGGCTCATCCCCGGATGCTTCCGACCTTCTTTTCAGGATTTTAAGGATCAGTTTTCCTTAAAAAAAAAAAAAAAAAGTGAAATCAGAAGTTGGGAGAGGCAAAGATTTCTCCCAGCTCTCCCGGGAGCCTCGTTTTTGGAGGGCTCTGTTCCCAGATTCCTGATTTTTTTTTAAGGGATCGGGGGAAGGGAAGCACCCGGAGATGCCTCTCCGTGGTTTTTTTGGGATGGTTTTTTTGGGATGGTTTTTTTGGGATGGTTTTTTCCCCTCTCTCTCCCGGGTCATTCCCTCGGACACCTCATTTTGTGGGATGCTGGGAAGCAGGAGCACAACTCCAGAGGGGAAGGGGGGGCAGGAATTGCATCCCTGAGGGAATTTGGGCTCAAATCCCGAAGGAGGGAAGAGAATTTTGGTGGGTTTTTTTTCCCCTCCTTTGCTCACTCGGGCATTAGGAATTCCTGTTGGGAATTTCCCTCCAGCAGGTTGAGTTCTGTGGCAAAAATAACTTTTTTTTTTAATAGAAACCCCACCAGTTCCTGCCCCTCCAGCTTTTCCACAGGCGTCCCCCATCCCGTGTCACCTCAGGAAAAATCTGCATTTTCCAGGGAAGGGCCCCTTTGGAGCTGGGATTTTTCCAGGTATTTTTTTTAATGAGAGTCCCTCAATTTTTGAATGGATTTTAAAAAAAAAAAAAAAAAAAAAAAGAGGCTCCAAGAGCACAAGAAGGAAAAAAAAAAAGGTGAATTTCTGCTTTCCTCGTGCCTTTATCCCTGTGACTCCCAGACACCTCCTTTTTCCCCCTGGAGATTTTATCCAGGTTTGTTTTTTTTTTTTAATGCCCTTTCTGCCCCAGATGGATCCAGAGGCGGCTCCATAATCAGGGAATTCCCTGAGGGATCAGGGAAGTTGGGATGTCCCTCATCCCAACCCTTCCCGGGCCACTGGAGGGAGCTCAGGTGCCCAAAAATGAAAACAAAAAATTTCTATTAAAACGCTCTTCTGAAAAAATTTTTATCTATAAATATATAAAATAAGGAAGGAAAAGGTCTTGGCTCTGGAAAAAACATTCCCAGGTGATCCAGGGGGCTGGTGGGACACCCCCAGCCCGGCCAGTGCCTCCTCCTGCTCCTTTTTTTCCCACTCTTTTTTCCCCGCTCTTTTTTCCTGCTCTTTTTTCCTACTCTTTTTTTCCCACTCTTTTTTTTCCCACTCTTTTTTTTCCCCGCTCTTTT
The DNA here is from genome assembly GCA_038380795.1 of Pyrocephalus nanus. NCBI lineage: Eukaryota > Metazoa > Chordata > Aves > Passeriformes > Tyrannidae > Pyrocephalus > Pyrocephalus nanus. The sequence goes on from CM076260.1 coordinate 1,723,147, forward strand.
TCCCCCGCTCTTTTTCCCTGCTTTTTTTTCCCCGCTCTTTTTCCCCCCCTCTTTTTTCCCACTCTTCTTTCCCCCTCTTTTTTCCCTACTCTTTTTTCCCACTCTTTTTTTCCCCACTCTTTTATTCCCACTCTTTTTTTCCCACTCTTTTTTTCCCGCTCTTTTTTCCCTGCTCTTTTTTTCCCTGCTCTTTTTTTTCCTGCTCTTTTTTTTCTCGCTCTTTTTTCCCCCTCTTTTTTTTCCCCACTCTTTTTTCCCGCTCTTTTTTTCCCTGCTCTTTTTTTTCTCGCTCTTTTTTCCCCTCTCTTTTTTCCCCACTCTTTTTTTTTCCCCGCTCTTTTTTTCCCGTTCTTTTTTTCCCGCTCTTTTTTCCTGCTCTTTTTTCCCTACTCTTTTTTCCTGCTCTTTTTTTCCCCACTCTCTTTTCCTGCTCTTTTTTCCTGCTCTTTTTTTCCCGCTCTTTTTTTCCCCACTCTTTTTCCTGCTCTTTTTTTTCCCGCTTTTATTTCCCCACTCTTTTTCCCCCCCCACTCTTTTTTTCCTCGGTCTTTTTTCCTCACTCTTTTTTTCCCACTCTTTTTCCCGCTTTCCCCGCTCTTTTTTCCTGCTCTTTTTTTTCCCCGCTCTTTTATTCCTGCTCTTTTTTCCCCCACTCTTTTTTTCCCACTCTTTTTTTCCTGCTCTTTTTTCCCTGCTCTTTTTTTTCCCCCTTTTTTTTCCCCGCTCTTTTTTTCCCCCTTTTTTTCTTGCTCTTTTTTTCCCACTCTTTTTTCCCTGCTTTTTTTTTTTTTTTTCCCCCTTTTTTTCTTGCTCTTTTTTTCCCACTCTTTTTTCCCTGCTTTTTTTTTCCCTGCTCTTTTTTCCCACTCTTTTTTTCCCCTTTTTTCCCTGCTCTTTTTTTTCCTGCTTTTTTTTCCTGCTCTTTTTTTCCCCCCGCTCTTTTTTTCCCGCTCTTCTCACTCTTTTTTCCTGCTCTTCTTTTTCCTGCTTTTTTTTTCCCTGCTCTTTTATTCCGCTCTTTTTTTTTCCTGCTCTTTTTTCCACTCTTTTTTCCCCACTCTTTTTTCCTGCTCTTTTTTCCCTACTCTTTTTTCCCTGCTCTTTTTTTCTGCTTTTTTTTTCCTGTTCTTTTTTTCCCACTCTTTTTTTCCCCACTCTTTTATTCCCGCTCTTTTTTCCCGCTCTTTTTTCCTGCTTTTTTCCCCTGCTCTTTTTTCCCTGCTCTTTTTTCCCTGCTCTTTTTTTCCTGCTTTTTTTTTCTGCTCTTTTTTCCTGCTCTTTTTCCCACTCTTTTTTCCTGCTCTTTTTTTCCCCGCTCTTTTTTTCCCCGCTCTTTTTTTCCCCCTTTTTTCCCTGCTTTTTTCCCCACTCTTTTTCCCTGCTCTCTTTTTCCCACTCTTTTTTTCCCCCTCTTTTTTCCCTGCTCTTTTTTTTCCCACTTTTTTTTCCCCGCTCTTTTTTTCCCCCCGCTCTTTTTTTCCCGCTCTTTCTCACTCTTTTTCCCTGCTCTTCTTTTCCTGCTTTTTTTTTTCCCCTGCTCTTTTATTCCCGCTCTTTTTTTCCTGCTCTTTTTTCCCACTCTTTTATTCCCGCTCTTTTTTCCCCACTCTTTTTTTCCCCACTCTTTTTTTTCCCACTCTTTTTTTTCCCCGCTTTTTTTTTCCTACTCTTTTTTTTCCTGCTCTTTTTTTCCCACTCTTTTTTCCTGATCTTTTTTCCCTACTCTTTTTTTCCCTGCTCTTTTTTCCCGCTTTTTTTTCCTGCTCTTTTTTCCACTCTTTTTTCCTACTCTTTTTTTCCCTCTCTTTTTTCCTGCTCTTTTTTCCCCGCTCTTTTTTTCTCGCTCTTTTTTCCCTGCTCTTTTTTTTTCCTGCTTTTTCCCCCACTCTTTTTGTCTGCACTCTTTTTTTCCCACTCCTTTTTCCACTCTTTTTTCCCCTTCTTTTTTCCTCTCCTCCTTTTTTTCCCCCTCTCTGTTTTCCCTCCTCCTTTTTTCCCTCCTTTTTTCCTCCTCCTTTTTTCCTCCTCCTTCTTTTCGTCCTTTTCCCTTCCTCCTTTTTCCCCTCCTTTTTCCCTTCCCCTTTTTCCTCCACCTTTTCCTTCCTCCTTTTTTCCCTTCTACTTTTCCCTTCCTCCTTTTTTCCCCTCCTACTTTTTTCCTCCTCCTTTTCCCTTCCTCTTTTTTCTCCACCTTTTTCCTCCTCCTTTTTCCCTCCTTTTTCCCTCCACTTTTTTCCCTTCCCCTTTTTCCCTCCTCCTTTTTTCCTCCTCCTTTTTTTCCTCCTCCTTTTTCCCCTCCTTTTTCCCTCCACCTTTTTCCCTCCTCCTTTTTCCCTTCTCCTTTTTTTCTCCTTTTTCCTCCTCTTTTTCCCTCTCCTTTTTTTCCTTCTCCTTTTCCCTTCCTCCTTTTTCTCCTACTTTTTCCCTCCTCCTTTTTTCCTCCTTTTTCCCTCCACCTTTTTCCCTCCACCTTTTTCCCTCCACCTTTTTCCCTCCTTTTTTCCTCCTCCTTCTTTTCTCCTCCTTTTTTCCTCCTCCTTTTTCCCTCCTACTTTTTTCCTTCTTTTTTCCTCTTTTTTCCTCCTCCTTTTTCCTCCTCCTTTTTTTCCTCCTCCTTTTCCCTTCCTACTTTTTTCCCTCCTCCTTTTTTCCTCCTCCTTTTTTCCACTCCTTTATTTTCCTCCTCCTTTTCCCTTCCTCCTTTTTTCCCTCCTCCTTTTCCCTTTCCTCCTTTTTCCCTCCTCCTTTTTCCTCCTCCTTTTTTCCTCCTCCTTTTTTTCTCCTCCTTATTTCCCCTCCTTTTTTTCCCTCCTTTTTTCCTCCTCTTTTTTTTTCCCTCCTCCTTTTCCCCACATCTCAGAGCACTTACCTGCCTGGCAGGGAATCCCCTGGCATAGGAACGTTTGATCCCACCCTCTTTTTTTAATTTTTTTTTTTTTTTTTAGTATTTTAATTTTTTATTAATTTTTAATGGAAAAACTGGTACTGGGCAGTTCTTTTCCTTTTGGAATTTTCACCCTTGAAACCAGAAAAATCTTGCATTTTTTCACAGAAACAACAGGACCTTTCCATGGGGTTGGCTGACATTGGATAAATTTCTATTTTTTCCATCCCCTTTCCCAATTTTCCTCCCCTTTCCTATCATTTTTTACCTCACTTCCAGCCACTGTTGGATTTTCCTGCCCAACACTCGAGTCTTGCTGATCTCCAAAACGCCTTTTTTTTTTTTTGTTTCTGTGGTTTTTTTTTTATTATTATTATTATTTGTTTGTTTGATTGTGGGTTTTTTGGTTTTGCCCTTTTTTTGTTTTGTTTTGGATTTGTTTGTTTGTTGTTTGTTTTTAATTATTATTTTAATTTTTTTTTTTTCCTAATTTTATTTGGTCCCAACCTGAAAATCCAACCGGGAAAAATTTCCCTCATCCACAAATTAATTGGAGGCTGCTCCTCCTTTTCCAGCCAGGACACTCTTCCCAAATTTTGGGTTTTTTTTTTTAGCACAGGGTGGAGGAAACTTGGTGGCATCAGGGAAGGGGTTGGGGACACTTTTTGTCACCGTGGGGCGAATTCCCTGTCAACATCAGACCTTTTCTCAATTGTCTTCCGAGGATTATTTTTATGGTTTAAATAAAAAAAAAAAAATAAAATAAAATAAAATAAACCAAACAAAACGACGCCAAAAAAAAAAAAAAAAAAAAAAAAAAAAAAGGAAAAAAAAAGAGATGGAAAAAAAAGGAAAAAAAAAAAAGTGAAATGTAATTTTTACAGCGGCGAGAACGAAATATATTTTATAAGAAATAAAAGGAAAAGTCGCCTGGCAAGGCGGTGGCTCCGTGGTATCCTTGGAACCCGGGAGGGGTGGGGATGTTTTTGTGGGATTTGTGTGGTTTTTTCCCCCTGTCCCTAATCCGGGAGCTGGGGACGCTTTTCCTGCCCCTCGTCCTCATCCCAAAGGAATTTTTTTGGGGTTTTTTTTTTTTTGGGAACAGCTTTTCCTGGCGCCGCTAGAGAGCGGTGTGAGCCCATGGAAAAACGGAACCGAACGGCCCCGATTTCCCTCCAGATTTTCCACGGGAGGAATCCCGGGAATTATTCAGGATGGGGAGGAAAAAAAATAAAAAGAGCTCTCCGAGGTCAGCGAGTCCAAGTTGGGACCGCGTCCCGTTGTTCCTTGGATAATTCCAGGGATTGGGGGGGAATCCAGCCCTGCCCTGGGAAGTTGATTCTGGTGCCTGACAGCCCTTTCCAGGTGGGAATTGTTCCCGATATCCGACTAAACGTGCCCTCGGGGTTGTTCCCTCTCCTCTTGGCCCTTGTTCCCTTGTGGGAATTTGGGATGCCCCACCTTGTTAAAATTCCTTTTAGTTGTAGGAGATGGGACAGTGCCAGGATTGGGAATCCTTTGGGATGATTAAAGTTGGAAAATCCCTCTGGAATCATGGAGTCCAACCATCCCAGGCCAGCCCTGCCCCGTGTCCCCAAGGGCCACATCCCCAGGGATTGGGAATCCCTGCAGGGATTGGGAATCCAGCCCTGCCCTGGGAAGTTCATCCCAATGTTTCACCACCCTTTCCAGGTGGGAATTGTTCCCGATATCCCACCTGGCCCAGCTGGAGGCCGTTCCCTCTCCTCCTGTCTCTCATTCCCTGGAAGCAGAGCCCAACCCTTCCCTGGATCCGGAGCCAGAAGGTCCCTCCTGATCCCTCTTTTCTCCAGGCTGAGCCCCCCCAGCTCCCTCAGCTATTCCTGGTTCTCCAGCCCCTTTCCCAGCTCCGTTCCCTTCCCTGGCCACTCTTCCCCCGGATCTGGAACATTCCCTAGGGATTGTGGTTCCCCACCCGCAATTCCCGGCCTCGCTGCCCCTCTGGCTCCATTGGCCTCGTCCCATCCATCCCACACCCATCCCAAGGATCCAGCCTGTCCAGATCCCTGTGCAGATGATCCCTATCTCCAGCAGATCCACATCCCCACCCGGCTCTGCCGGAGGGCGATCCCAGAAAATCCCTGCGGATTAAACGGGACCGTTTCCGACGCCGATCCCTGGGGGGAACTTCCCAGATGGAAGTGGAGCCGTTCCCTGTCACTCCCAGGTCCTGCCAGCCCTTCCAGGAGAATTCCATGGCCTTCAGGATCCCAAAAAAGGCACTGAAGGGGTTTGGTGAGGGCTGAAATCCTCATGGATTTCCCGGATGTTGTCCCGGAGCTGCGAGCCGAGGTTGCCTTTGGATGCAGCAAAAAGTGGACGATTTCGTGTTGTTTTATTAAATTATTTTAAAATGCATTTTAAGGTGAGAGAGGAACTGGGCAAGGGAAGGGGGGTGGAGGTTGAGGGGGGGGTTGTGGAGGGTTGGCCCTTCCATGTGGGAAAAGAGAGAGGAGGGAAAAA